>PITA01011039.1:0-68755 GCA_004023965.1 Spilogale gracilis
CGCTTGAACTCTTTGACTAGCATCTCCCCATCTCCCTTCACCTCTCCTCTCCCATCCCCAGCCCCTTGTTAACCACCACATTCTATTCTGTTTCTATAAAAATCCACTTTTTCCTTCCTTCCTTCCTTCCTTCCTTCCTTCCTTCCTTCCTTCCTTCCTTCCTTCCTTCCTTCCTTCCTTCTTCCCTTCCTTCCTTCCTCCCTCCCTCCCTCCCTCCCTCTCTCCCTTCCTTCCTTTCTTTCTTTTCTTTCCTTTCCATACATAAGTGAGATTATACACTATTTTTCTTTCTCTTCTGGTTAATTTCACTTAGCATAATGTGATTTGTCCTTGACCTCTAGATTCACCCATGTTGTTACAAGTGGCAGGACTTTAATTTTCATGGCTGTATAATACTACATTGTGTATATATTGTGTATACATACCACATCTACTTTGTCCAGTTATTATCAATGGAAATAAGCTATTTTACATATTTTGGTTATTGTGAATAATGCTGTTATGAACATGGGACTGGAGATATCTTTTTAAAACACTGTTTTTATGTCCTTTGGATATATACCTGGAAAAAGACTGTTAGATCATAGAATAGTTCTATTTTAATTTTTTAAGAAATGTCAGTTCTATTTTTTATAGTGGCTATACTGTTCTACATTGCTACCATTTATATATAGAAGTTTCCTTTTCTCCACATCCTTACCAGCCCTTGTATCTGTTGTCTTTTTTTTTCTTAGATTTTATTAATTTTTTTGACAAAGAAACACAGCTAGAGAGGGAACACAAGCTGGGGGAGTAGGAGAGGGAGAAGCACGGAGCCCAATGCAGGGTTCGATGCGGGACTGGATCCTGGCACTCGGGGATCATGACCTGAACTGAAGGCAGGTGCTTAACAATTGAGCCACCCAGGTGCCCCTGTTGTCTTTTTGATAAAAAACGTCCTTATGGTTGCAAGATGGTATTTCATTATAGTTTTTTATTTACATTTCATTTGATTTACAGTGATTAGTGGTACTGAGAACCTGTTCAGGTACCTATAGGTCACTTTTATATCTTTTCTGGAAAAATGTCTATTCAGGTCCTTTGCCCATTTTTAAAATCAGATTCTTTGGTTTTTTGCTTTTGTGTTGTATATGTTCCTTATATATTTTAGATATTAACCTCTTATCAGACACATGGTTAGTAAATATTTTCTTTCATTCCATAGGTTGTCCTCTCATTTCGTTGATTGTTTCCTTTGCTGTGTAGAAGCTTTTTAGTTTGATGTAATCCTACTTGTTTATTTTTTTATTTTGCTGCCTGTGTTTTCAGTTTGGTTTCTAAAAAATCTTTACTGAATGAATTTCAAGAAACTCTTCCCTGTGTTTTCTTCTAAGGGTTTTATGGTTTTAGGTCTCACATTTAAGTCTTTAACTCATTACAAGTTAATTTTGGGGAATGGTGTAAGATGGAGATCCAGTTTCCTTTTGCATGTGGATATTCAGTTTTCCCTACACCATTTATTGGGTATTCCCTATTGTGTTCTTAGCAACCTTGTAAAAAATTTGTTGACCATATATATCTGAACTCTGACTCTGTTGTATTGATCCATATGTCTTTTTTTTTATGCCAGTACCATTATGTTTTAGTTACTATTGCTTCATAATACTGTTTCTATCTTGCCAGTGTACTGAATTAATTTATCAGTCTCAACAGTTTTTTGGTGGAGTTTTTTCAGGTTTTCTATATACAAGATCGTGTTATATACAAACACAAATATTTTACTTCTTGCTTTCCAGTTGGGATACCTTTCCTTTCTTTCTTCTTTCCCTCCTTCCATTCCCCCTTCCTCCCTCCTTTCCTTCCCTTATCTTTCTTTCTTCCTTCCTCCCTCACTCTTTTTTTCTTTCTGAATTTAGGAAGTCTGAATAGACTTCCAGTACTGTGTTGAACAGAAGAGACAGGAGGGAACATCTTTGTCTTATTCCTGATCTTATTTTATTTTATTTTTTTAAAGATTTTATTTATTTATTTGACAGAGAGAAACACAGCTAGAGAGGGAACACAAGCAGGAGGAGTGAGAGAGGGAGAAGCAGGCTTCCCGCCAAGCAGGGAGCCTGATGTGGGACTCGATCCCGGCTCTCCGGGATCATGACCTGAGCCGAAGGCAGTTGCTTAACCAACTGAGCCACCCAGGCACCCCTTGTTCCTGATTTTAACATAATGTTAGCTATGGACTTGTTCTGTATGGTCTTTATTTTATTGCGAATATATATTATTATATTCCTTCTATACCTAATGTGTTAAGAGTTTTTACATGAAAAAATGTTGGGTATTGTCAAATGCATTTTCTGTATCTATTGATGCAATCATGTGATTTTTATGCTTCATCATTCTAATGTGGTGTCTCATATTTATTGATGTTTGTATGTTGAACTGTCCTTGCATTCCAGGGATAAATCCTATTTGATAATCCCAGTTGATCGTGGTGTATGATCATTTTACTAGGCTGTCAAATTCTGTTTGCTAACATTTTGTTGAGGATTTTTGCCTCCATACTGATTAGGGATATTTACTTGTAATTTTCTTCCTGTGGATCCGTGTCTGACTTTTGTATAAGGGTAACTCTGGCCTCATAAAATGAGTTTTGTATTGTTCTCTCCTTTTCATGTTTTTGGAAGACTTTTAGAATCATTGGTCTTAAAATATTTGGTAGAATTCACCAGTAAAGCAATCAGATCCTGGACTTTTCTTTCTTGGGAAGTTTCTGATTACTGATTCAATCTCCTTGCTCATTTTTTATTTGTTCATGCTTTCTATTTTTTCCTGATTCAATTTTGGTAGAAAGTTTGTTTCTAGCACTTTATCCACTTTTTTCTAGTTTCTCTAATTTGTGGGCATGTAATTGCTCATAGTTTTCTGGATACTTTGTGCTTTTGTTATTAGTTTTAGTGTCTCCTCTTTTGCTTCTGGTTTTATTTATCTGAGTCTTCTCTTTTTTCTTTCCTAGTCTACTAAAGGTTTGTCAGCTTTTTATCTTTCCAAAAAAATCTTTTAATTTCATTGATTTTTTTTCTTTTGGTTGTAGAATATTATCATATTACAATATTAGAGTATTCTAATGTTATATATTATATCATGCTAAGATCATGAACAAGGACAAGGATACCCATAAGGAACTGAGGCTAAATGTTTAGGTGACTTTGGTATTCAAAAATGTGAAAAGCTTTTGTTCCTACTTATTGTATGACCAACTATCCCAGTTAGCTACAACATCATCAGTTGCCCTTATCCAGTCCACGTGGAAGAAAGGGCTAATACTTCCACAAACTCCCATGAAAAATACAGCTTTGCACAACACTTACAACTTTCTATTTGTTACTGTACATGTTCAAAATCCCACCTGGTAGCCATCTTGCTGCTTTTTCTAGACTCACGTGTTTGACCCTGGTTGTCAGTCACCCCCTCAAGCACAGTGCCTGTGTGTTGGGAATTCACTGTGAGCTGTCTTGTCGCCCTGGCTACTGCAACAGGATCCAACTATATCCCAGCTATTTCCCTCTAAGGGATACAAAACTTGCCAGCACCATCTTGACCGTTCTCTGAGACTCCTACCTGCCTCATATCACCAAGTGACTCCACAGAGAATTTTCCAAATCTTGCTTCTGCTTTTCATTTGTCAAACCAGATCAGCTTCTGCTTGTTTTGGCTTAATGTTTTGTACAGCTTCAAAATGTATTTTGCTTTTTCAAGTGAAATGAATACAAACTGCTACAGGGCACCCTTGCAATTGAACAGACTTCAAGCTCTGCCATAACCTACTCAGAAAAGCAAAGCAAAGCAAATGCCCTGCTAAAATTAATAATAAAAGAAGAATAGAGACAATTATATAATTTTCCTCACAGTCATTTGCAAAAACAATTTCTCCAAAGATTAGGAGTTTAAATAACTAAAAGTTACAGACCTTGTCAAGCTATGACAAAAAATAGTTTGCTTTTTTAAAACAGTACATATACTGCTGATCTAGAGTGGGAGAAAGAGAAAGTGAGACAAAGAGTGACTATAAAGGAAAAAAGCACATTTTACACAGCAAAAGTCTTTGAACGCAGCATGTATTATCTGAGTTGAGTTACCGGGTATTTTGGATATTTATATAGCACACAGAATTAAATTATTCAATAGTGTTATGACATCCTTTAATAATTTGACTGGCAAAATTATGACAAATGAGGGGAAATGGGTAAAAACTGATTTTTGTTATAAGTTTAAAAATTGCATGGCACTATGATATTGCGGTATTTTATTGTTATCTTTTAAGAAAGACAAATTAAAAATAATTAATTTTACTTCTAAATTTCTGGAATTAGGATATACGCAGTATGTACCATATTTCTATGTATATGTAGCAGACAGAAAATGTTGAGCTATAGAGTCTGCAAATCGCAAATTAGCCTGCTGGCCATAGAATGAAATACCAAACACTCTTCCCTTGTTCTGTCTCATCTCTCCCATTCCTTTTCTGACAGAATAGTCAAAACTAGTCAAAGACATTCTGGAGGATTCATAAAAGGGATACTGCTGTAACTAATTCATACCAAATGATCACAACACAGCAAAAACTTTTTTTAAATCCAAATAATAAAATACACTTTGGAAAATGGTATAAAGAAAATAACCTCAATCTGTTTGCATGTAAAATTAGAATATGTTTCATAATGTTTATTTGGACAGAGACATTTTAATTAGAATAGTCATATTATCATTGAATATCAAACATGCTACATAGCACATCATTGATGAACTTGAATAAAAATAACAGGAAATATTAATATAGTAGTATCACACAGCATTTTAGGTAATTGGTTTTTTTCTATCAATGCATTTTGCTGTTGGGAAACAGTGTAAAGTTGTGGAATTTTGGAGACACCTCTAAATACTTAAGGAGGAGAAGAATTATATTATGGGTATTGAGCTCATGATCTTTATAAAACCCAACAGCTTTGAAGTCAAGAATTAACAGTAACATCAAAAATGTTGTGAGAAATGAATTATATACAGAGTAAAGATGAAACTCACTATGATTAATTTTATTCTCCCCTTTATTTTTCTATTTTTGTGGCATGTAGACATATGTAGACAAATATACAAAAATAGTAGTGCTGTGAAGCTTCTGCCAGCTGGATGTTCATTTCAGGCAAAGATGAAGAATGTACGTCCACAAAATCCAATCTCCCATTCTTAGAGTATGAAATATTTCCCTTTCCCATTGTATCTTTCCCACCTCATTTATCACCAAATTTACTTAAAAGTATACTGGAGCATTGATTTGTCTCCATAGTAACCTTTCCATCTTAGAGAGAACCAAGTTTCAGATGGTAGACCTGTTTCAAATTGGCTTTCTATTCTTTGCAAGATATTTCAAAATAAAAGGAGAGTCTTCAGAAAGTTGTGTTTGGTGAATGGTTATCAGAACTCTTCTTAGTTATCCTTACCACTGGATCCATTGGTGTGGGGGAACAAAGTTGGAATGAATAAGTGATTACATGCTGGCAATATAAGCTCATGGCCAACCCTACAGGACAGCCCCTGGGACAATACAGAAAGGGTTTTGAGTAAGTTCATTGTCTTCTTTGGTGTATTTTCCTCATATCTGTAAAATGAGAAGATTATGCTATATATTTTCTATAATGAACATCTAAAAATCTACCGGATTTCTTGTTCTTTAAAAAACAAAACAAGGGGCACCTGGGTGGCTCAGTGGGTTAAGTGTCTGCTTTAGCTCAGGTCATGATCTCAGGGTTGTGGGGTAGAATCTTACATCAGGTTCCCTGTTCAGCTGGAAGCCTGCTTCTCCCTCTTTCACTTCCTCTGCTTGTATTCCCTCTCTCACTGTGTTTCTCTCTGTCAAATAAATAAATAAAATCTTTAAAACAAAACAAAACAAAACAAAAAAATCATAGTATATTTGTTGGCCTGCTTCTCTCTTTCCCTCTGCCTATTTCACCATCTGCTGTGTGTACACTCTCTCTCTCTCTCTGCTGAATAAATAAATAAAATATTTTTTTAAAGAAACTATTAAAACAAAACAAAACAAAACTCCCAAACACCTGACTCATTTCTAAACAAATGTTTAGCCACATACATGGAGACTTGGCTAGCTTTCTTTCATTTGTATCTAGATTATTCATAATCTATAAATTAGTTGAATTTCTAGAGCCATCAATAACTGGTATTTCCATAATGTTTCCATTTTGAAAAGAATATAGTAAACTATAAATAATGCCCTGAAAATGAAATACATCAAGAGGGTGTAAAGCAAAATTAATACTGTCACTCATTTATTTTTTGAGGGGGAAAAATAAATTCCAAATGTTCCTCTTTTTAGAAGACAACTGCATCCTATTAATATAATTTGTAAAACCATTTTGTAATATACATATTAACTTGAAATAAAATATTTAAATTTGGCATAAAATTAAGTTCCAGCTCTCTTTTATCTGTATTCATTGCACCAAGAACTCTCTAGAAACTGACTGTTCTCAGCTGAGTGACAATCATGTTCACATATAACACACATTCCTATGAGAGGTAAAAATTAGTGAATCGACATAATTCTAGTTCAGCCCTGTTTACATTGCCATTCTACAAACGAGCTTTTCTTCCTAATAGAACAGCTTGACAATTCTCAGAAACCCAGACTACTTGAGTGAAAATTCAATAAGTAACTTAAGAATACCAAATGGTAACCAGGCCTTGGGGAAGCTATAGAATTGAAACACAACTTTTTTTTTGACAGTTTGTAGTGTAGCTCTGGTGCTCTGTTTCAAAATCTGTCAAAAAGATGATAACTGGACTTAGGAGTTTAGTTTGATTTTTAAACCAAATAATCGGACAGCCTGTCTGGCATTACTGCCTTTGGCCATTTAGGGAAAAAAAAATCTGAGTTTTGAAAGAGCAAAAACATTATAATCATCAAATGGTTGCTGTGTGCTGGCAGAAACATTTTCTAAGTTTCACGGTATGAACATTCAGTCAGAACAACCAGATAATGAAGGCATCTTCTCTGATGTCAATAGGACTCGACAGCAAACACATCCCCAAAGAAATGATCTTTAGCAATGATGTCATCGAAAGTGATGGGGGAATCATCAACCTCCATTTGTTTCAATGGTGATTTTAGTTTCACTCTCTCAACATCAATAAACAGGCACCCCCATATTTATTGTATCCAATACTTAAGTAAAATTAAGAAAACTCACCCTAGAATCTCATTGCTTTTCAATTTCATCACATTTCTGCTAAATGGAAGGAAAAGGGAAAACTAAAAAAAAAACCACATTAATAATACTGTATTTAGGGTTGTATTTGACTGGAAGCTTATTCACAAAGGTAATTCATTCTTGTATGAATCATAGTCATTAGACTCTAGAGTTTGAAGATACTTTAAAGATTATGTCATTTTAAATTCTGCTCTTTCTCTATTCTGTAACATCTGAATACAGAATATATTAAATTAGGCCATAAAACAACAAGATCTTGATTATTTTCATGATGACTTAAGACAACAGCAATCATAGATAATATTTATTATAAATCTTTTATTTCTCATGTGCTGTACTAAGTACTTTATGTACCTTTTTTTTTTCTTTGACTTTCAAACCCTTCTGTGATGCAGGTACCATTAAAATCCATTTTACAGTGAGGACTCTGAGGCTTAGAGAGGCTTTGTGATTTTCCCAGAGCACAAAGTCAGTAAACGGTATCCACAGGTGATTCTTAATCATAGCCTACCTGGATTTATATAGAGATGTTTGACAAGTGTTTAATTCTCATTACCTAGATAAATAATTACCTAAAGAACTATTTGCAAATTTTCTACCTGGTGTACTTAAGGGATTTTAAATGGTCTACTCATTAGAAGAAAAAAAAATTTCACTGTGGACCTGGTTGAAAATTTATATCAATTAATTCAATAATGCAAACAAATTATCGAGGAACTTACACATATCCCGTTGCATCATTTTTCATCAGATCCATGACAAAGGCACATAACACCAAAAGGTAAGTAGGGAGTAGGTAAGGCTAGGGCAAATCTTACTGAGAAGATTAGCCAAAGACAATGAAGCCCCGGGGAAAGATGCTCTGATATGGGGTTTTGTGGAAGGAAAAACAAACAAACAAACAAACAAAAGAAAGAAAACAATTGCTGAAAGAGAAAAAAGATAGAGATAGAGAGACAGAAAGGAGACAGAAGGAGAGAGACAAGAGAGAAAACTCTTTAATAAATATTAGCTTAACTTCCTCTTTGGTTTAGGATTGGTGATACTCCTATCTTTCTAATGTTTTTTAATGCTCATTTGTATATCGAGCAAGTAAAGAAATTTTTTAAAAAGTCATCATATCTATGCTTATAAGACACACAAGTAATATTTGTCAAAGAAGTCAGACAACTAGGCTTGATGCTGAAAATATGAGAATTGGTTTAAGGGAAGGACCAGTATGGAAGCTGCTCAATGTTCTCTAGATGCTTAAACATGACCAGAAACAGAAGAGGCTGAAGAAAATTGTATTTCCTTGAACTTTCCTCATGGGAGAAAGTGTCAATAGTGGAAAGATGGAATACTTAAGGTAAGCTTTGGCTCTTCTCCAGTTGTTATGTTATCGTTAACCTCTTTTCTTAGGAAATTCTAGTCTTTTTGTTAAGTGAAAATGCAAATTTGGAGTTTGGAGTTTGGAGATGAATTCCTCAAAGCATTAAAGTATTGTCACAAACAATTCTTTATTTTCCCCTCTTCTTCCTGTAGATCCCAGCATCTTCCTTATTTAAACAAATGTAAAACAGTAGTCTGACAATATTTATTTGGAGTACCAGATTACGAGCCACCTTAGGGTACCCATCTGTCTTAGAGCATCCCTGATCACTGCAGAATCAGAGGAAGCAATGAATGAAAACCCCATTCCCACTGTTTTAAGCAATTACTCACCTTATAATAAAACCAAGCAAATGATGAAGCCCAAAGCAACAAAAAGAAATCAGCAAGAAAAATGCATACCGTATTTCTCCTTTGCTCTGTATATCTTATTTTTTTTTTATCACTTCTATCCTTTAGTAGTAGATAAGCATCCTTTAAATAAACTATAATTTTACCTCTGTAGGCTAAATAAGTAAAAGAAAAAAAAGTCATCTTTTTATAGTGAATTAAATATCTGATTGAAGACCGACCGCTGTTCAGTTCATACACAATTGCCTCCCATTCTTTCTGTTAGTTATGGGGGAGGGTATTTGGTCTGGAGAAAACTGTATTTATATTTGTGCTATGCACTTTAAAGAAGACTAGGTTAACTTACATATTCACAGGGATAAGTAGTTACAACACAAGCCCCTAAGTAATATTTGGACTATTTTATCAAATCAGAGACACTGGGAGGAATGTTGGTGATGCAAGACAAAGTGAAGGATAGGATTTCTGGGTTTGGAAAAAAACAGCACCAGTAGGAGCAGCTGTTTACAAACTGCTGAGTGGCAGGGAGGGCTGTGAAACAGTCACCGCATCAGCACCTAGAGGAAGGCTTTCCCTGAAGTCCTAGTCACCTGCAAAGGGCACTCTGGGACTTGCAACCTACTGAGGTGTGTACATAGCGAGGAGAAACAGAGATGGCCAGAACTTTGGAAATACTGTCTATAACAAATGTTTTACTTTTAAAACTTACTGTTGAACATTTATAAACTTAGAAAAGAATTCTCTGCAAATTTATTTTACTGGTGTTGCTAAGGGGGAGGCAGACAGAAATCAGATGACTGAAAGGCAGAGCAACAGAATTTGAGGACCTAGCCCAGAATCACAGCAGAGATATTCTCCAGAGCCACAACTCGCCTGTGATTTTATCAATTTTCATGAGAGAGATTCAGCAGTTAACACCAGAGGACCAGATCAATTCCACAGTTCATACATATCTATATGTGTGTTGTGTATATCCATATACTTATGCTCAAGTTGACTTATATTGTGAGATCTTTGTTTGCAATTAACTTTTCCTTAAGGATGTGAATTGAAAAAAGAAAAAAATATCTTGCAAATAAATAATGGGATAGTCACATATTTAAAGCAATTATTTAAGATAGTTTTAGAAACATAGCAAAATATTTTTCAATATAATATAACATGAAAAATAATTGGGCAGCAAAGTCTATGTGGTAAGGTAGAAATTGTTAAATATTCTAAAATATGAGAAGATACGGTAGTACTGCTTATTTTGAAATGATGTTATGACTAATTTCCTTCAATATATTTTTCAGTTTTCAGGGGCACCTGGGTGGCTCAGTCGTTAAGTGTCTGCCTTTGGCTCAGGTCATGATCCCAGGGTCCTGGGATTGAGCCCCACATCAGGCTCCCTGCTCAGTGGGAAGCCTGCTTCTCCCTCTCTCACTCCCCCTGCTCACTCCCAGTGCTGATAGTGATTGTTTGCTAAATTATAAAATTCTTTTTATTCTTTTCATTTTTGTCCTCTCCATGTGCTCCTGCTTTCAATTCTGAGTCATGTAAATTTGTACTTGCCACCTTGTACTTGTAAATTTGTACTTGCCAAAGAGAGTGACAATAAATTATTTAAGTCAGATTTTGCGTTTTTAAAAGACAATGAGATGTTATTATGATAGTTATGATGTTAGTTCAGGGGTATCGTCACAAATAAAAAGCATTGACTTTAAATAACTAGATGGGTACAGTTAGCTGATTGTTGAAAATAAAAGCTTCTTAAAATTGAATGGCTTACTACCTGCACTTATATACCAACATTATGCCCTTGTTATTACTCTTTGGAAAAATATCTTATTCAACTCTATTGCAACCAAATTCCATTAAATTAATGCAAACAATTTTTAGAAGAAAAACGTAGTGGCTACACAAACTCTCTAGCCTTTATATGTCTCAAGCTCACTTTTTTCTCACTATATGCACTTGCATGTGCAGGCATATGCACATTTACACAAGCACATACATGGACCCAGTCACCTACAAGGAAATTCCTTCCATCCATTTGTCAACATTTATACCCCATTAGGTAACTACATTACTAATTTAAAAAATCTATTTCCTACTTCTCTCAATTATACTCAGCTCATCCTTGCCCTTTTCAAAGTCAATCTTTAACCAATAGCTTGCGACCATTTTTCCCTCTACCGTATGGATTCTTTAACATATACTGTTGTCAATTTCTTCTGACTTCCATGAAATTATATAATTGTTTCTGCCATCTTTTTATCTCTTCTTGTTACTTTGTAGTTCTTTGTCTCTCTCATTTCCCTTTGATGCTACAGCCTTTGCTTCTTTAGTGCCCCCTGAAGTGGGACCATCCTCCATGTCCCACTCCCATTTTTAGGACTTTAGCTGTACCACACCTCAACAACTCAACTCGGTTGATGTTTTTGCCCTCTGTTAACAGGTACAGTCAGAGCCACTTACCCTTAAGCCCTAGGACACTCTCCCGACTTCCTACTATGTCATGAGCTCTTTGAAAAACAGACCAGCTATTTCGTTTGGTTTTATTGTACAAAGTGACTGGTACTAAGTAGGAGCTCAATAAATATTATTTAAATGAGTTTATTCTGAAATTGTAGAACAATATTGCAGAGCTATATTAGCTGCTTTAAAATCCGTGCCTTGCACAAACATTGGCCATGTTCCAGGTGTAGCTGTTGATTGTCTTTTGTCTTTGGAAAAATCATGGTTCCTGAGTTCTTTGTGTATTGAACAACTTGGGATTGCATTATTTGCATTTTAGAATTTTATGCTGTGGAGTCTCTGGATTCTGTTAGTTTCCTCCCCAAAATGCAACACTTTGGATCTGTCATCTAATTAATGTGGTTAGACTCAAACAACAAATTTTGTTCCAACTGCTGTGGGCAGCTCAGTTTGAGTGATTACATCAGCTGCAAAGTTTATGGACTTCCTACATGTTCAGTCTAGAGTCTAGGACTGGAACACATTGTATATAGAGAAGTGGGCTCCCTTTCTCTGGCTCTCTCTTGTGCAAATTCCTCCCTTGCCTTCTGGCTTCTCTGGTTGTCCTGTCTTCCTTTTCCTGAGGCCAGAAAGATGGCAGAAATTCTCTAGGAGCTGTGCCCTGATGCTAGTTGAGCCTGTCCTCAGGCCAAAGCCTCAAGGGCCGGCAATCACTCCTTGAGAGTTTCTATTTCCAAGCCTCTGGTCTCATCCACAACAAGGTTGCTTTTGTTCACTCTTTAAACTCATAAGGTGGTTGTTTCGTGGTATTTTGCCCAGAGTTTATAACAATAAATAGCTGTTGGAAGGTCAGTGCATTGAAAACTTATTCGATCATATCAAAAGTTGAGCTTACAACATCTGTTGGATATTTCTAGTATCTTTGCATTCTGACCATGATATTTCAAAGTCTCGTTCATATTCTTTGTTTTAATCTCTCTGTAGTGCATTCTGGATAAATTTATTGACTTTATCTTTTCATTTAATTAATTATCTATTCAGGCTGTAAGGATTTCTTTTATCTACTTTCCATTTATGTTAACTAGTAAAGAATAAGTAAGAAATTGATGAAAAATAATAACTAAGGAAATTAATAAAGATAATAGTAATCCCCTTAAGGAGAATAATAATGGATTCACCTACATTTTTAAAATTTCATTCATTATACCCTCTTTGGGGAATATTCTTTTTTTTTCTTGAGAAGATTTCCTTTTACTTTTTTTGCACTCTATTTTTGATTTCCTATATCCATATCCATATCCATATCCCAAACAGTGAAAGATAGCATAATTTATCTTTGTAAATTGCTTTCAAAAATCATTATCATCTTACTAATTATATTGTCTGTAAAATTTGCATTGACTCTAGTCACATTTACCACAGATATAACTCCATTTCCTGGATCCCTGACCAAATACCAGTTTCAGCCAACGTCGTCTGCATCTGCCCATATAAATCACTTCATAAATTAGAGTCTGCATTCCTCACAGAAAATGGATTCATTTTTGAATCCAAATAAAATAAATCATAAAGGAGAGTCATGAAGTTAGGATTGCAGCCTAATTTTCATTCTCCCTTAACATAGTTTCAAGCTTTGATTCATAATCAAAATGTTGTAAAATTATGTCCGTCTTAATTGTGTATCTTTTCTTCTTCTCATCTCATCCAAACACAGTATGCACTTAGAATGTTTTTCTCCCTTTGTTAGCAGGGTCTTCGTGTTTTTATCTGCATTTACCACTTTCAGGTTTCTTTATAGAATCCTGCAGAAAGTTAAGAAGCATTTTTTGATATTTTCATGTTAAAGATGATGGAGTCTGAATTCAGTAACAATATCAATAGTTCAACTATTCCCATGTGTAGTCATTCTTTTAATATTAATTAATCCATTAATTCATTTAACATTCATTGAGTGCCTACCCTAAGTCAAGTATTTGATGGCCATAGACGTTATATTTCTGTTCTTAATCTCACAGTCAAGGGATGGAGACAAATACTGATACATTTGAGATAAGCTCTGTAAACGAAATATGTGCATGGAAAGAACATCTTCACTGGCCATTGCCAGCTAAATGTCCGGTGCAAACCTAAATCAGACGGAAGGCTGTCAGCAATCCTTGCTCATGTTCCTGAAATGATCACTTCTATAGCCGCTCAGCCTTTGTTTCTTCATTGGCTAGGAATGATGTAAATTGTTTTCTCCATATGTTTAAAATGTAAGGATGATTTTTTTATATAAATTTTTTAACCTGTCCAAGCATTGTTAACAGTGTAAAAGGTGAAAAGTGGGAATGTCACATGTCACAGTGTATCAGGGTAATGAGCTGTCTAACAAAGACTCATAGACATACAGCCTGAAAAACTCTTCTTCATATTCATGCTCTTGATAATTTCTTGTTTCTAATATAACATAAGCCAAGAAAACTATTTCTTTCAGTAGAATCGTGGGTCAACTCAAGGTAAGCCATTATTCTATAAAAACATTGTTCAGGAATAACCTAATTAGGTCTTATAACCACATTTCTAAGGGCTACTGTTCTGTTATTATGTGTAAAATATAGGAACACTTCCCAATAAAGTGAAAATGAGGAAAACTGATATGATATCTACAGGAGTAAGCTAACAATTTTCCAGACAACAGAGTTATATATTTTGCATTATTGTTCTGAAGACCTATAGACTTTGATTACTTGGGACTGCTTCTTTTTTTTTTTTTTTTTCCTTTTGCCCTTCCTAGCTGAGCTGCAGATTTAATTTTATCAGTATGAGAAATATGAAGCTAGGGAATTTAATAATTGTTTCACTAGGTAAGGGATGAAGTAAATTCCATTGCCTTTCGTTTGATTACAATCTTCCCTGCTGGTTTAATTAAAAATATCCATGTGAGGAAGAAGAAACATGGCAGAGGATCTAATTGTTTTATTGTGTTGGATGTAGAGTAGGAACAATGATATTGCAAGTTTAGAGTGTAAAACTTAAATGTTTCATGTAAATCTAAAATGCAGACATAGGTCAGCTATAGACAAATGTCAGTAGAGAAGATTCAAAATGCACTGCAGGCAGAAAAGATGACATTTATCAGTCATCCATACATCAGTAACTAAAACAATTTTAGGGTTGTCTAGACAGGCATTTATTATTTCTTAAATTTAAATCTTTAGTAGAAGGACAACAGTAGGCATAGTATCTATATTTAGTTCCCCAAGAAATGAGAAGAAGACCTAGGAAAAATTTCAAAAACATTTGTAGGGATAGATAGGAAAGAGTTTCATTGCTGTTATTACACACAGAAAACAACTAGGAGATTAAATTAACTTTCTCAGTTACCATTGACATAGGCCAGAAAAATTATACTAAATACTGATATGCATAATTCAGTTTTGGATTTGGGGGATAGTATGTGCCAATTACAAGGCTTTAAAAGAGGAATCTTTAATAACAACTTCAAGATTTTTAAAAAAATTTTCCGTAAATCAGTGAAAATTGTTTTTAATGCCGATTTTGAAAATAGTAGAATAAACTAGCGAGAAATCAAACATGCTAACATTGTGAAAATGATGTCCAAAACCTTTTCTAAATATAAAGCCAGGAAAGGATTGTGAGAAATAACAAAAAATAAACAGGATGGTTGATAGTATATAGTTATAAATTAACTTTCAATCAAAGGGAAAATAAAATTGGACAGGGAATTTTATTTAAATTTTATTTGAAACTATCCAATGAAAGTATGGTTTAGAAAACCCAATCTGTAAAATAACCACTGATGCATCACAACATTTCTAAATGAAAAGAATAGAATAAGTCCTATATAAGAAGTTTGAGAAAGTAAATCCCCCAAACCAAAGAGCAATATAAAGAAACAAACAACCAAAGCACAAGTAAAAGAAATCTCTGCTATCAGTTGCTGGATTATTTTGGAATTTTATTTATTTTTCTGCTGCTATTTTATTTTACTTTTTATGTGTAATTACAGCTTAAGTGGTATAACTTTTGTATTCTTGAATAATGTTTTGCTAGTATTAATATACCTTTCTAGGTATATTAGTCTTTAGAATATTAGTCTTCATCCCCATCTACCATGAAAAATTGATAGGTTCTAATAGCTTTCACTGTTTAATACTAAAAAATTCTTTCCTTTATTTTTTCTTTCCCTAGGTTTTAAAATAAAATATTTGATTTTTTAAGTCTTTCTTAGTTTGGGTCCAACAGTTTTTTAAAAAAACACCAAGGATCTTGGTTTTCTAGCAATGATTTATTTTAGTCTACATTTTTTTTGTGTTCAGAAATCGTGGAATTTTAATGCCATCTATTCTTTGGCTTTCCAGGAAGCACATTTTACCCTCCCCCCAACACATACTCCAGATATCTGTCTTTGTGATGAACATTATTGTGCTAAATATATTACATGGTACAGATTACCTCAGTCCACTACTTCTAGGTCTTATAGCCATAAATCACAGCTTTTAAATATTTATAGCATTCCCTTGAACACTGAAAGGAGAAAGCCAAAATGAAATTTTTCATTTGCTCTTTGAATAAAAATGCTTTCATTGTTTAAAAAATATTAGTTTTGGTTTGTTTATTTGTTTGTTTTTAAAGAAATTAAGTTAGACCAAATAACCCCTACTTAAATCTTTGGTATTATATGAATATGCCTGAATGTTCAGCTTTTCCTTCATAACCATCAAAATAATGTCTAAGAGGCAGATCCTTAATACAATCTAAGGCTCTCTTTCTATCATTTCTTTGTTTTACCTAGAATTCCCTTCAGCTTCCAATGTTAGTCATCAACTTCTCTGTTTTCTTTAGACAAAAATTTGAGGCAATACCCACCCAAATATCCACCAAATCAAATAAAGCAATCCCAATTCCATTTAGAGTTTGTGTTTTCCTACATAAGACTAGTTACAATACACAGTTCAAATGTGGAAATAGAAAGTTGGTTTAACGTTGGGCGAAGACCCCTTGTCCACAATGAGAAGCGGGGACTATTTTCTAACATCTAGAGAAAGAATAAACCAGTCCCAGATTAAGAACAAAAAACAAAAAACAAAACAAAACAAAACAAAAAACCCGCGAGTACCCTAGTGTTCCTTAGAATTCCTCAAGATATCATAAACGAATTTGGTGTCCATTTCCAAGATTTTTATGGCAAACCTGCTTTGCTATTGTATGGTGGGAATTTCTTAGATTTTACTTCTTATACCTGCTTTACCATCAGTATCCACTAGGTGGAGATAAAATTATATATTTTTTAGGTTTAGGACAACCTGAACATTTATGATGCTCTATGAAAGGAATATTCATTTTCACAATTTGAACATGCACCCCCTAATTGTTGCTTCATAATACTTATGTCAATCTATATTTTTTCTGAATATTATTTTTATATCTGTCTACATCTCCTTTATTGCTTTTGTGTTTTATTAGAGATTCTAAAATACAGACTATTGATTGAATTGATTTCATTTTTATAATTTCCTTTTATCTATGGGAAAATACAGTTGAATGAATATTCACAATTCCAGAGTAGAGTTAAATGTAAACTCCAGCATTATGTACAGATGCTTTGAAACTGAGTACAGGTTGTTGGCAGGGATTTAATTGGAGGGGTTAGAAAAGAGGTAGGAGATTTTCCTTTTTTTCTGAGTCAGTTAAGAATGCTCCACTTACCTCTGTGACTGCTAGGAAGCAAAGGGTTGAAAGCAAATGAAGTGGTTACCAGATCCTGCAAGATCCCCAAGTCATAAAGGTCTGGCTCTTCTCTCTCCTTTTTTCTTCTATTTGCATTCTTCTCTCTTTTCTTCCCTTTTCTCTCTTGATCCCTCTCTTTTTATGTCTATCTATCCATATGGATACCCATAGCCATCTAGATGGATAGATATAGAGAGATGTACATATCTATATGCACATAGAAATTTATATTAACATTTTTATAATGCTATTTATGTCATTTACGCATATCTTATAAACATACACAGTTAAGAACTTTCTTTTAAAAAGCAAAAAATAAAAGAAATACTGTTAAGAGGACTCCTTTTTGTTTCTGTCTTTCATACGAATGCTTATTTATAGAGAACTCTTCGCTAATTACATATATTAGAAATCAAAGCATTTTATTTCCTCCTTTCTTATTTTGCTAGAGAACAGAATGCTTCCTGTAAATCTTATTCAAGTACTTTCCAGGAAACCAGGACTCTTAAATTCTTCAGGCAGAAAGATGCTCTTTCCTAGTTAAGAACAAACTGGGCTTAAAACAAGGGACTTCTAACTGCCTTAAATCTAGGGATGGCAAGATTTCAAGAGTGAGTTTAATGGGAAGCTCTGAGTTAACAAGCACAGTAACTAACACTCGGAGGACGGGATCCCTTACTCCCTTTCCAAGAAATAGAATCCTAAAGTTCAAGGATCTCTCTGACAACACCACTTCTCATCTCTTGTGATGTATGCATACAAAGGTTCGTTTGTAAATGAGAGCACATATACCAAAGTCCCGGGTAAGCAAACACACAAAAGCAAAGCAAACTCAGTTGCTTTACTTCGGTAAATTGTTTAAGCCCATTAAGTACATTTGATCATATGTAAATGAACTCAATGTCTTTGAGGTTTGAGGAAATACTTTTCTCTCATTCTCTGTGGTTATCTGTTCGGATGGTTCTTTCATTCTGTATTACCATGCTCACAGTAACTTTAGCCAGCCGTATGTAATGCAGCCTGTTATTTTTAAAATAGAATAGAATTTTGTATATGGAAAGTGAATAAATCATGCTCATTGAAACACAACCTTTACCAATTTGAGTCTTTGACCAATCCATGTTGTTAAAATCAGAGATATAATTGCCCTTAGATTCTAAAAGCTTTTAAAGCCTAAAGCATTTAAGTCAAGCTAGTTTCTCAAAATTTCAAATTGCTTCCAGTTGGTAGCATTAGTGCAATAATAATGGTTGATGGTTTTAGACTTTTCATTTAATTTTTAATTAGAAGAGAGACAAATGTTACTGATTATGAAAATATTGCATTCTATAGCCAAATAAAATAAATCTTCAGAAAGACAAATAGTGTCAATCTTCATACTTGGATAAAGAAACAAAAAACACTAAAAACGTACTAGGAACATGGGCTTCATAAGGAGCATTTCTTCAATATTTCCCCTCTGTTTTGTGGCAGTACTTTTAAGACATGCAAATAATCAAAGAAAAAAAAACAAAGAAAATAATTGGGTAATGCATTCTCTTTGCATTTTTAATGCTTAGAAATATACTTTTTAAAATAATTTTTTTTAAAGATTTTTATTTATTTGCAGAGAGATAGAGAGTACAAGTAGACAGAGCTGCAGGCAGAAGGGAGAGGGAAAAGCAGACTGCCTGTTGAGCAGGCAACCTGTCCAGGCTGGATCACAGGACCCCAGGAGTCTGAATGCAGCCGCTTAACCGACTGAGCCACCCAGGTGCCCTGCGCAGATATATCTTTTATGCCACTAATGCTGTATACAAATACTGTTTTGGTACTGAATCCACTACTGTCTTTGATTATGATCCCCAAACTGCAATCGCATCAATATTCATCTTCCTCAGAAAGGATAAATTAGAAAGAGTAGTTCTTTAATTTATCTTAAAGGGATAAAAATAATCATGAACTTTCAAGTAATTTTTCCCATTGTTTTCTTCTGCTTTGTGGACCTCCCACCTCACACAGCCACACTCTCTCTCTTCTTTCTTTTCATGTTATATTTGAAAACATAGGAGTAACCAGAAAGTTTCAATACCGAATCTCATTTCTGTGAACTTGGACTAATTCTTACTATTAAGTGATGCTTTTCGTTATTTACCCAATTAAGAGCTAGGTAGTTTACATTCATAATCTCAGATAATGAGCTGGATTGTGGGAACTGAAATGACAACATTCCTATGAATGTGACTTCAATGAAAGAAGCGATCTCTTCTAATTTCACCAGCAAAATTAAAATGATATCTATCTGATTTTAATATTAATTGAGTTAATTCATGCAAAATCCTTAGAAAAATGTCTGGAGCTCAAATGTGAAATGTCAGCAATGACAATGATGATGACAATGGCGACATTGATGGCAGTGACTGTATGGAATCTGGAAATGTTTGACCCATCTTGGCATTAGCTGGCTTATTTTCAAATTTTCCTCTATGGTATTTGACACTTTTATATTATCATTTGTTCCTTTCTCTAATTTTGTTTGTTTGTTTGTTTTCTGAGAGTATTGAAACGTTATAGATAAAAGACACTGTGACTTTCCCCAAATTTTAAACCTTACACATGAAATAGAGCTGAGGTTGTGGAAGCCAGTCACCATCATCTAAAAGTCTCACCAGGGGCACCTGGGTGGCTCAGAGGGTTAAGCCTCTGCCTTCGGCTCAGGGTCCGGGGATGGAGCCCCACATCAGGCTCTCTGCTCAGTGGGGAGCCTGCTTCTCCCTCTCTCACTCCCCTACTTGTGTTCCCTCTCTAGCTGTGTTTCTCTCTGTCAAATAAATAAATAAAGTCTTAAAAAAAATCCCATCAGGCTTATTCACTGCATATGCTACCTAAAAACACTGTGCAATATGAATGAGAATTGTTTCTATTCATAATTGAGAAGGAAATAATGATACTGTTATGACAGCTATATTTGAATAGACCTTGAATTTACAACTCTTTTTCCTTACTTTGTTTTATTTGAACCCCCAAATAACTGTGTAAAGTAGGCATCATTAGCTCCAGCTAAAAAAAAATAAATAAATAAGGCAACAGAGGCCCAGAGACTTAAATAACTTGCCAAGACTCACTTAGCACGAAATAGTGGAACTGTATCTGGGAGGCAGGTTTTCCATCTGCAGAGCTCCCACTCCTAAATAGATCATTAGGACTTAAATGGGCCTTCACATTTTCTAGGCTAAATCGTTATTTATTCAATGAGAAGATGGAAGACAGAGAGAAAAAGAATCTGGACAATGTAAGAAAGGAGTAAAATTAGGACAAGATCCCTTCATTCTAATTTATAATTCATTAGTCTTTTTTCTATCCTACAATATCCTATAAACCACATTTTAAATAGTTTTTTTTTTCCTACAAAATTTGAGAATGTCTAAGCTGTTTTGGAAAACCTCCTAATACTTATAATATTGCACAATTGACCCAATCCTTTGAATCAGAGATAAGAAAGTGATCTCCATGGGCTGTCTATGAAGAACGACAGAGATTTATCACATAAGATCCCACATTCTGTTATTTGTACAGTGAAACTAGCAAAGGAGGTTAGCAGTGCCTTATGATAGCAGTTATGATAGAATTGTAGAATTCTCACAGAACTAATCAGAAGCCCTGTGGTTTGCTTTATATGGGACCCAGGGTTTTTTCCCCAAACTCCAGTAGAATCTAGACTCTAAAATAATGGGGCGCCTGGGTCGGTTAGGCATCTGCCTTCAGCTCAGGTCATGACCTGGAGTCCCGGCATTGAGCCCCATGTCAGGCTCCCTGCTTGGCAGGGAGTCTGCTTCTCCCTCTGCCCCTCACCCAACTTGTGTTCTCTCTCTCTCTCTCCCTCTCTCTTTCAAATAAATAAATAAATAAATGAATAAAGTCTTTAAAAAAAAATGGAGGGAAAAAAACGGAGGGGATGCAGAGAAGCAAATATTTCCTCAAGCTGTGATGAATCATAGAGACCATTCTTCACAGAAAAAGCATTTGTTCTCAAATACTACATGGAAATTCATATCCAGACCTTATGTGTATGACCTTAGTAGAATAACATTTTCCTAATGACATCTTCATTTGGATGTCAAATGTATATGGATAACACTATAGAAAAAATTAAAATCTATCTCAGTTTTTTGGTAGGTGGAGTACCCTAAGACTTTATCCATTTAATGAAGTCTTTGAATATAAAAATGACCAAATGGATACAAACTGAAAGTCCAGAAGGATGCCCATAGCCATCTCAGATTGAATTAAATGTGATTCTCTGGAAAACTTAGATTTCTTTCATTTACTTATTCATTCATTTTCATTCATTTAATAATGTGTATATTCATTCAACAAACATTCATTGAGTTGATTAAATATACAGATCTGTGCCATGTGCAACTAAGGGACAAGCAAACAAAACATATAGCCTGCCCTCTAAAAAACCAGATGGAAACTGAAGTGTTAATACAAATGACTACTTTATAAATTTGAGATTAATAAGTCACGAGAAGTCATTGTAAACAAAATTTCATGGAGGTCTTAAGAAACAGGAGTGTGTTCTCAGGGAATGAAGACTTAGAGAATGGTTCATGAAGCAGGAGAATTCTGGTTAACAAAAAGAAGATAACCTAAATCTGTGGAAATAGTGGTCAGGGCAAATAAAGAAAAGGGCACAATACGATTATCAGTAGAAACACAGGCAAACAGAAGGGTTGAGAAGATTAGTAGTTAGTGAGTCATTTGTTTAGACTAAAGCATAGAATAATTCATTGATACATTGGGAGAAAAGATTAAAAAGAATTTTTTTGTTTTTTGTTTTCATCTTTTAAAATATTTGATTCATTTGTCAGTGAGAGAGAAAGCACAAGCAGGGAGAGTGGCAGGCAGAGGGAGAAGTAAGGAGCCTGATGTGGGACTTGATCCCAGAATCCTGGGATCATGACGTGAGCCAAAGGCAGACATTTAACTGACTGAGCAGCCAAGGTGCACCTGTTTTCTATTTTTTGTTTGTTTGCTTGTTTTGTTTTGTTTTGTTTTTATTTTAGACTTCATTTATTTGACTGAGACTCAGTGAGAGAGGGAACACAAGCAGGGGGAGTGAGGGAGAAGCAGTCTTCCCAACCAGTAGGGAGCCCGATGCGGGACTCCATCCCAGGACTCCAGGATCATGACCTGAGCCAAAGACAGACGTTTAACGTCTGAGCCACCCACACACCTCTATTTAGTGTTTTTTAATAAGAAATTTTAAGCCTAGAAATTTATCTGGCACATGTATTTGCCCATGTGAACAATGACATAGTGCATCCTTTGCCATATTATTAAATACCAAAACTTTGAGACACCTAAGTGCTCATCAACAGGTACTTAAATTACGGTACTTCTACAAAATGACAACCAAGGAGCTATTAAAACAAATAAGCAAACAAACAAATAAAAGAAACATCGAAAATAAACCTAGGCCTTTTGATATGTACTGATCATACTGCAGCTTTCATTGTAATTAATATCAGGTGAAAAAACCAACTCATGGCACAATGCACATTGTATGTAATTGTGTAGAAAACAATCAGGATATAAACATATATGCTTAAATATGTTTAGACTATCTCTGGAACTGTACCCTGGTAAAAGTGACTGCCTCTCAGAAAAGCGGCTGGGAAGTTGTTGGGAGAAAGAAATATTTTTCACTGAGTGCTATTTAATAAAATTCAAATGTTAGATCATTCGAGTATTTATAAAATGTATTGTTTAAAGTTTATCTAGAGAAGATCGTGGAAAGTTGTTTTTGAAAACACAATGGGAGGAAAAATAAAATACATACTAGTTGGAAACTACAGTGTTGAATTTTTTTTTCTTTAATAGTAAATGTCCTGGGTGTGCTCGAAGGCAGAAGCGAGGAGATGGATGGATGGAGAGGAAATGAAATAGAAGGTAAGTGAAAATTATAGGATTTAGGGCAGAAGTGGAAAGGCTGGTATCTTACAAGACAAATGTCCTTTCTATGTGGTATCTAAACAGAACCACTGAATCACATATTTTGGACAAAAGCTGATGGGTCTTTCTTTTGTTTGTTTTTCTGTCAAAAGCAGTGAAGGGGGAGATGTGTTGGCTGAGTGTTTTACCTGGTACAAAGGTGAAAGCACAGTTGCTTTAAGATAGTGGTTGGATAGTTGAGGTCTACACCTGAAGGACTGCTTCTCTAGCCACTGCTCCTTCATAGAACAGTTTGTTCATAGACAACCAGGTGATGGGGGACACAATCAAAATGGAGGGACTGGGATGGAAGTTTAGAATTGAACATGTTTGTCTTTAAGGATCAAGTGTTTTTCTTATCTATTACTTCATTGATGAATTTGGGTCAAGGACATCGCTGTGAGGATAAAATTAGCCAATATATGGACAATATTTTGGAAAAAAGTGTAACATACATTCAAAGTCAAAGTAGGGAATAAAACACGGATAGAGAAGTTTTTATGTAATTATTTTATTCTCTGAAAGAAGTTGCAAGAATGGTGAAGTTTGAAATTAAGCTGGGGCTCATTCAGCACATGTAAGATAAATCTTTTAAAATTTAATATATGTGTGGGTATGTTACTGTATTCACTCTGAAGATGGACAAGTAAAAGATAAAATTTATTTTTGTTGTGAAACAAAATCCATTTGGTCTTCATTTATGTGACTCTTAGCATAATGTTCCACACATATTTGGTGAATGAATGACTGCTGATGTTGAGATACATTCTGGAGGGTTGTTATGACTCTCACTCTCTCCAGTTCCAACTTTTGAAGCAATCTGAAGGTAACTGAATAAGTATCCAAAAATTGTTAACTAATGAAAGCTGAGTAGAGTAGCATGAAAGTCATTTTTAGTCATGGTTTCTGAAATTTGGGGGCTAAGGAATAAGAATCTTGGATTAAAGAATCATGGAATGAGTAAAGAGAAAACCTCTTTAAGAAAATACTTAGCCTGGGATTTATTCTCTTTATTTCAAATCTACAGTAGACTGCAGAAGCTGACTCAGTTTAGAGAAGGGTCAAAGGTGACATTTTGAAGGTAGAAATATTGAAGATAATTCATGGAAAGAGTACCACAGTTGAAACTCTCTCTCTCTCTCTTTCTCTCTCTCTCTCTCTCTTTCTCTCTCGTTCTCACTCTTGCTCATTTATCTAGCTATCCACCTACCATCTATTATCTTCTATCTGTGTATCTCTGCACAGGTGTGTATGACATATTCAATAAGAAAAATAAGTAGGGAAAATAACTTTCCTTATGGGGTTAGTATTAAACTTTGAATAATTGGTGAACTGCAGAGTCACAATTAATTAAAATTAGTATATCAGCTCTGATAAAATAAATTTAATAGTACAATTGGGAGTAGCAAATATTTTTATAAAATATATAAACATTCAAAATAAACAAAGTAGAACCTGAATCACGATGAACATTACCCTAGCCATTCTTTGTTAAATATATCACCATAGGGGCTCCTGGGTGGCTGACTTAGTTGGTTAACCATCCCGCACTTGATTTCAGCTCATGTCATGATCTCAGGGTCATGAGTTCAATCCCTGCCCTGAACAAAAATAAGAATGAAAACATTATCATTACCCTAGGGAAATATTTCAGAAATTTCATTCATTTAGTCAGAACTACCTTTGGTAATTCTTGTCATGTCAGTTGGCCATGCCAAAGGTATTACTGACTTCTTTATAATATTTTATATCAATTTTAATTTGAATTAGAATTTTTAAAAGTAGTTTCTTTCTACACAAGGATTTCTTTGAAATTTCAAGTTCATTATTATATTACTTCTAATGCAGATGCAATAAATGAATAACTAATAAAATATCCACTTGTTTATCTTCTAAAGTTGTGTTGAATGTTATAATTTAACCATAGTTATTAACTCTGGCAGAGTGAGAAGAGATAAGTAATTACAAAAACCCATTATTTTGGCAGTTGTTATTCTATTTACATAAACATAAACATTATATATGCAAAGTAAACAGCATAGATGTAAAGAAGTAGCACCAGAATTATTCTTCTTTGAGAGGAAAATATCTTGCAGTGACTTTGGGCAAGATGGTGAAATTCTGAGAGTCTAGGCAACAAATAATTTGGTTCTCAAAGAGGGGGTATAAAAAAAAGAGAAAGGAAGAGAGATTGGGGCATGAGAGACAGTATGCTTCACAGAATGTCCTTGGGTAAAGCCAGGGTCACATCTGTCACAGTGTAAAAACATTTGTCACAGTGTTCTGAAGCTACCGTAGTCATGCAGTATTTTGACAATGGGTAGTGCAGCGCTCTATGGCTGAAATATGGCTCTTTTCCTTGCTACAGTACAAACTATTCCTCACTTCCCACCTCTGCCAGTTTTCAGTAAAGTCATTGCACTTATTGCTAGTTTATGTAAGCAGGAATTTTGTATAAATTAAGGGGCCTGACATGGAAGTGTGGTCCTGGAGACATAAGTGATTATGAAAATTTATATTTTTCCTTAGAGATTTCAGGGTATTTTAGAGGACTTTGGCCTCTCCTCAGGTGGAATCTGGGATGATTTCAGAGTGAAGGTCAACTATATCATAGCTGGTGCTTCCATTACATACAATGCATACTCAATTCCCAGTTAGTTCATTTTTGGTTTTGGTAGTTTTTATAATGTCCTCAGAAAATAAGTCTTCAAGATTTTTAGGAAAAGGCAATGGAATCAATTGGAACTCATAACAATTTTGCAGTCACAAGCCTAGACTTCAGAGTAGGGTGATCAAAAAATTAGCATCTCTGAGGAAGCTGATTATGTGTGGGTGCCTCACAACTTCATTTTGGCCACCCCATACTTAACAAGGAGGTGCAGTTATTTGAGGTTAGATTTTCTGAGAAGTAGACTTTGAGACAAAGCTACAGGTGTAAATTGTTTGTTTGGAATATGAAACAATTGGTGTTTATCAAAAGAGAAGTAAAGAAGTGAGTTTATCCCCCAAGGAAATTCAGAAATCTCCTTATCTCAGAATTATCCCACTCAATGGCAAGTGAGCTGGGAGATTTATACCCAGCTCTTAAGTGTCCTCTCTTACATCCTCCTTCCCTCTTTTTTCCTCCCTCCCTCCCTCCCTTTCTCTTAAGGAAAGGCAGGCTGCTTCATGCAGCACCTCATTTGGATGTATCTGGAGTCTTGGAAGCTTGACTACCCTACATTCTTCTGCAAATGGACCTCGAGAGCTTGCTTGAAGGTTCTAGCAGGGGAACACAGCTACTCCTATACCTCTGATGGAAGATCAGTTCTCTGGTCCTCCCCTATTAGGGAAGGTCATCCTCTTTGCACCATCCCCTTGAGCATGCAGCTTCAGGAAGAATGCACATTGGAGAGGTGAGGGAGGAAGGCTACCTGGACCTGGCCAGCCAGATCAGCTGCATCAACTCTGACAACCAATGGCATGGCAGATGTCACAGCCAGATTGCCTTAAAATGTCCTTGAGAGTAATTTCTTAAAGAATAATGGGGGAGGGGTGCTAGATAATTGATTTCACCAGTATGTCCAATTTGCTTCATGTGGGCCAAGTGACCAGATCAAAAGCCCACTCAGGCATACTTAGCTCATAGACCACAGGCTGGCAACCAGAATTTGGCAGAAGTATCCTGGGAGATTAAGATCCACAGGATGTGAGCAAAGGCGTGGTCAGCATCTGTCACAGTAACTAGATAGGCAAGATTACCTCTCTCAATCTGCCAGAGGGCTAGGAAGGAAAGGGAATCAACAGACTTCTTTCCTAAGGCTACCTGCTGTATCACAGTACTGCAAAGTCGTTGTGGTATTACTATAGCACACACATGCATACTAGTAATAGTTGAGTTGGTTGGTTTGGTTTTTAGATTTTCTAATAATAATAATCAAATAATGATGATCATAATGACATCCTGCCACACTCTAATTATCTACTGACTACAGAATCTATTCTAAATTTTTATATAAGATGAGTTATTTAATCTTTATAATGTAGAGTTATATACTAAGTTTTACATGAGAAGACTCTGCTCAGCATGGAAATTATTTTAAGATACGTAGCAGCAAAACCTGCATGTGACGATAAGTGGCAAGGCCGTTGTTCTTTCCACTTTTAAAAGGCCCTAACTTTTACAAGGTTGAGATGTATGTCCCATTGAGATGTATGAGATGTGTGGGTTAAGGAGACAAGAAACTTTGGTCATCCAAGGATATAATACAGATAAAATAAGATAAAAAATGAGAAGTATTAAAGGCAATTGTCTTAGTCTGTTTGGGCTGTTATGACAACATATCATGGACCATTTGGCTTAACAAGAAACATTTATTCCCTTACAGTTCTAGAGTCTGGAAGTCCAAGATCAGGGAATGAACAGCACTGTGTTCTGGTGACAGCTTTCTTCCTACCTTGCAGATAGCTACTTTCTTGCTGTGTGCTCACCTGGTCTTTCCTGGGCATGTGTGCATGGAGACAGGAAGCTCTGGTGTCTCTTCCTCTTCTTAGAGGGCACTAATCCCTCTAATCATGAGTGGCTCCACTCTCAAGATAGCATTTAAAACCTAGTTAGTCTCCAAAGGTGTCACCTTCAAATACCATCACATTGAGGGTTGTGACAAAACATAGGAATTTCAATTCAACATAAGTTCAGAAATATACAGATGTAGTGAAAAGAAGGGCTATATGTACCCCAACGTTCATTACAGCAATGGCCATAGTCGCCAAACTGTGGAAAGAGCCAAGGTGCCCTTCAGCAGATGAATGGGTAAAGAAGATATGGTACATATATACAATGGAATATTACACTTCCTTCAGAAAGGATGAATACCCAACTTTTGTAACAACATGGACTGGATTGGAGGAGATTATGCTAAGTGAATGAGCCAAGCAGAGAAAGTCAAGTATCATATGGTTTCACTTACTTGTGGAGCATAAGGAGTATGCTTATGGAGGAATGGTAGGAGAAGGAAAGGAAATGGGAAGTAGGGTAAATCAGGGAGGCAGATGAAATGTGAGAGACTTTGGACTCAGAAACAAACTGAGGGTCTTGGAGAGGAGGAAGTGGGGGGATGGGCGAGCCTGGTGGTGGCTATTGAGGGCACGTATTGCACGGAGCACTGGGTGTGGGGCATAAACAATGAATCTTGGAACACTGAAAAAAATAAAATAAGATAAAAAAGAAATATAAGCAGCAATTTCCAAAAATATACATTCTGCAGAATCTTAATAGGTATTAATTATATGGAAGAGGATTGAATATGGAAGTCAAAGAAATTGGGGAAATTTAAGTTTAAGCAATGTGATTTTTGGTTAATATATATTTTTAAAAATTGTATTTGTTTTCCTGCAGGACATTTTAGATTTTTTAAGTTGTTAAATTAAAAATTGTTAAATTATATTGTGAATAGCCAAGAAGAAGAGAGACTATGTATTTCCCCCAAGGTGATTTGATATGGACTCCTACTTTTCATGGAATATATTCTGGGTCGGGAGAATGGATTCTGAGATATTTTATACTAGATATCTTTCCTCAAAAATAAATACGGTTCGAATTAATTTGTTAATAAATTCTTCATTTTAGATTTCCTAATTTAAGTACTGCTAGATTAAGCACTAGGAGAATTTAGGCTTTCTTTTTTAGAAATAATGCCAGGTGAACACATAGTAAAAGATAATTATAAATGTCAAAGATGGGTTTATATGCAGATCTATTTAGTGACTAAGGCCCCAAACTGGCCACTATCATTTTCACACTTGCAATTATTCATAATTTCAGACTTGTCTCAGCCACATCAACTAAATTTCCCTTGAAAAATGGAGAGGGAAGCCAGTCACATTCAGTCACAGTCCAGAAGGAATTCCCTGATTTCAAAGACTCACATGATACTATTTCTTTTTGGTTCCATACCCTATGTATTTTTGGCCAATCACCTTCTATATCCTTTATTTTTTAATTCAAATTAATAGGGTACTATAGTGAATTCATTTTCAGTTTCTTCAAAATTCTCTTCAGTGGTCTAGCAGTCTTACAAATCACAGTAAAATATTTTTAAGGTCTTTATTCTCTCTCCTAGACTTAAGTGACACTCTGAAGTTTCACATAATTTCTAGTCTGCATCTCATAAAATACTGGCAAAATTTATCAATTCAAATTAAATAGATGTAGCACGGCGTAATCTTTCTCTATTAAATATGTCACTTTTTGCAATTGTTTCTTAATATCCCTCACAGCTTCCATCTAAGATTAGCACTTTCTTTGCTGCCAGAGTTTCACTAACCTACTGAATTATTCACTGAAGCATAACCTTCAGATATCAGGTTAGAAAGACCTTGATTATGGCAGGAAGTGAACTGTATAAACCATTTTTCTTTAAAAGAAAATTTCTCAGTATAGCAAAGTCTGAAATGAGATAAGTATTAAATGTGTGTAAAAATTAAGTTCATAATTGATAGGAATTTAGCCAACTGTGACATTCCTGCATTTTGTTTATTATAATGTATAATACCATCTTAAGTACTGGAAAGCAGCATAAAAACATGTGCATTGCCCTAGTGCTTATTTAACCTAGGGGGGCACTGGATTGAATGAAGAAAATTGTATGTTAGATCACATAATGTTTTACACAGTCTCTGTATACGCAGAATAATTTTTTAAAAATTTTATTTCCTTTTTATGTTCTATTCACTTGTGTTTCCTTCACTTTAGCTTTGTTTTAGTGTCCTATACCACTAGAGTTCATGGTGAAGTCAGCAATTCACCATGGGCCTCCCTGCAGCAAATTCTATTAGTAGCGTGTCCATTGCTTTATCTCAATTCAGTGCTGAAAGGTTATTAGAATACCGACTGAGGAGACAACACTCTTGGAACACCTCTGCTAGTGTTGAAATCAGAAAACTCACCACTCACAAATCAGCGACTTCATGACCAATCCACTGGGTACCCAATAGCTAAAGTGCAACCCTGATACACAGCAGCATGTTTCTACTCAATGAGAAAAAAATGCATAGAGACAAACACTAGTCTACATTCATCTACATTTATCCTTTCAGCCACTGAGAGAGATTTTTTTTCTACAATATATTTGACCTCAGACAGCATTCAAATGACTTTCCAAATACTCAGGTAGAGCATATATATTTTAAATATCAGTCTACTTATTAATGTTGGGCTTCTCCTACCATTACCAGTGTTGTAAAAGTCAACACAACTTAAGAATGTCAATAGTGAGACATGATGCATTATTAAAGAGTGTGCTTTGATCAGATTTTCTACATAGATTTGCTGTTCAGATGGAGGCAATAAACTAAGAAACATTTTTCACCATGAATCAAGGTAAGTGGTATAGACAACATTAACAATTTTCTTTTAATGTTGCCCACCCTATCCCCAACAAAACTTACGATTGCATTCTCTTCTAAAATTTTAATCTGGTTGAATGATTTTTTGAAAGGCTTTTTATAAGCACTTAGGGAAGTGCTAAATAAGCATGCGAGATGACAAGTTCTCAGAACAAACAGTGCACCAAGGAGAAAAACCCAAGAAATATGCTGGTAAAGAGAAACTTGTGAAAACATTTTTTCCTTAAAAAATGAAGAAAATCTTATTAGAATAAACATCACAATAACTTGCCATTTTTTTCAGGTGAAAAATTCAATTATTATACATTCATACCAATAAGATGTTTTTACTGGAAAGAAAACTAAAACTTGAAGGTTTTATAAGTAGTTGTACATGGTTTATTAGAGTACAAATGTGTATTTCTTCTTCTTTCTCTCTATTCTATGAATTTTTATCCTATAATCACTTGAATTTTTGGATAAATTCAGTAAAAAAAAAAAGTAGAAGACTGTCCCAGTTTAATTGCATATATGTCATTCCTTGCCAAATTGATATAGCTTTTTTTTTTTTTTTTTGCATTTGGTGTTTCCATCTTTTCTGGGTGGAGTATAGATTTGGAAAATAATGACATTGACATAAGAATGTGCGAGACCTGTGAATTAAGGAGGTGCCCTTTGAACATCTGGTAACAAAGAATGTAGCAATAGGTCATTTTCTAAGAACAACCTAACGGCCTTCTTGCATTTTTTTTTTTTTTTAATGGGGGATAGAGGTAAATAACACAGAATTTTCCTAGTGATAATTCTCAGTGGAGTGAGGCTGTGTACAATTGCCTTCATATTTTAATGATCAAGCCCCTCGATAAGTGCAGAAATGAGTAGGACCCTGTCTAACCCTCAAGAAATTCAGTCTTAGAGAGGTGTTCTCCATCTAGTCCAAAAGGGTGTGCTCGGTGTAGCACAGGGATGGCAAATAGGAGTTATTCTTCAAATGTTCACATTACTCATGCTTCACGTAGTCTTTCTTGCTGATCTTGAATATGACTCAAGAATCTTTCTCAACAAAGTGTAGATTAGCATTTGGTTTGAAACTCATTACTGTCTCTAATGGACAGTCTTTATTCTATGATATTTCTACTGTGTCTGACGTTATGTATTCAGGATTTACATGGATGGAAAACAAAGTGTACGTATTAGGTATGTCAGGAAATGCCTCAGTAGACTGCCTTGAAGACAAAGAATTTAATCATACTAATTTATTTGAAAGGAATTTATGCCAGTGTGAATCAGAATTCAGGGGAGGGTCTGGGATTTGTTTTCCCACAGGTCTTCTGCAGGTTAAAATAAGACATGATTTGTTTGACGCTCCTGATGATAGTTGCACTGAGCTCCAGAAGCACTGTGTACATAACAGTCATCTCATTTCATTGAAATTTTTTATATGGTGCCTGCTTCCATAGATGCCCTCCTGTTGTTTGTGGACATAGAACACATTTATCTTGTTCACTACTTTATATCCAGCATATCATAAGGGGATCCCTGGTATAGCATAAGTGCTCAATAAATGTTTAATAAATAAATTGATTAATTGGATGACTATCTAAAGGTGTCTGATATTTGAAAGTTCAGGCAAAATTAAATAAAAATCTAGGGTGGCTGGCTGGCTTAGTCAGTAGAACATGTAACTCTTGCTCTCAGGGTCGTGAGGTTAAGCCCCATGTTGGGCCTAGAGCTAACTAAAAGCAAAACAAATTCTAAATATAAATGTAAGACAGATTGACTGGCTATGCCATATTCATCAAGCTAAACCCAGGTATTATCTTGGCTTCTCAGATGTTCCACTGGTGATGGTTGTAAACTTTGATCCACTCAAAGTCACCTAGTACCTAATTGACTTAATCCATGCTGGAAAAGCAGAAGGGAATGGAGAACCTCAGGGATGAGACATATAACTGGGAAATAAAATTTAAAAAGAAACATAATAAATCTCATGGAAGGTTAAGTAAGTAAATTAGGCATGTATTGGAATGTGAGAAACTTTGGAGAAGGGACAATGAATAGCAGGATCCTAAGTTTCATATGAATCTGAAGACTACTGGATCCCTGGGAACAAGGTTGTATTTAAGGTGAGGATATATTTGCCCCCTTATAGTATTTCACTTGCCGCCTTTTTCTTTGTTTTTATTCCTCTTCAAATTGCTAAAGGCAACTACATACTGCGCTACAATCCAATATAAGCAACATTTACTTCGCGGCACTAAGATCACTCATGCCCAATCAAACCAATCCATGCCTGTTCTGTGGCTCTACTTTTGCTAAGTATATTTATAAGATACTGAATAATTATATGCAAGAAATTACCAAAATAAATTGAGTGAATCATTTTCTCATTCTCAAACAATTCTTTCTTAAGATTCTTCATGAGATTGCTAATTAAGACTGTGATACAAGACTTTATTTATTGTCTTTCTCTGGTTTGTCAGGATACAGTATTTACAGTGCTTGAGAATGGCTGATGGCTGGTATTCTGGAATTCAGCAGTGGTTTTTCAAGAGTGGAACATCTTTATTTCATTGAGACGGCTTTTGTCTATGTCCCTGATGTCCCTTTTGTTACCAATAACAACTCCACCTGTGCTACCTGGTAAGCAGTGGTGGTGGTTTCCCTGTGAAAATAGGCCACAAAGATGGCAAATGGAACTTCTGCTGCTGGTCATTTCAAAGCACTTGCTTCAAAACACAGACAGAAAATTTGAGTGATATTCCCAAGCCATATAACAAACTAGGTCAGATCTTTCTTGGAACAATTACTCATTGCTGTGGCCCCCTTATCACTTCCTTGACTAGCCAAGTGAATATTTCAGTAGTGGGCTATTCATGGAAACCCAATCAAGATTTGTGGCAGGGTGATAATTTATTCCAAATTTATGATTGTATGCCTGTATGTATAAAGGAAGTTGTTTGCCCTTGCTTTCCTTATGTAGAGCCATAGGATGAGGATTCTCTGAGTTAGATAACTATTTTGTAACTAAGTCTGGGCTGCAGATAGATTGAGCAACCACGTAAACAGCATGATTTATAGATTTTTCACAAGTGTCCTCCTACTGATTTTATTTCTCCCAATAGCTTGCCAACATACCTGAAATTTTCACTAGAATCACTCCTTTGGATCCCCTCAAGACAAAGCTTTTAGCAACTTCGAGCAGTTTGCTTTGGGGGGGAATGAAATATTGAGGAATTAAGACTCTGAATTACCAAATACTGGACTATTCCAGGATTCTAAACTCAGCTGACACTTCCCTAAGTTTTCTCCCTAAGCAATCTTAACCAAATCCAGTTAAATGAAGTTGCATAAAAATACTCCCAAATTTTATCTCACTGTAACTTTTCATGGTGCTCTGTATTTTACAGTTGATTTCCTATTAAATTCCACTTGGATGTGTAATTAGTATCATAAATTCCATCTGGAAACAAGTACTTCTAGCTTTCTTCTTCTTAGCAAATGATATCGCCATGGATCTGGATTGTAGGAGCTCTTATTGATTTCTTTATTTCTTCACTCTGCACATCTAATTCATTAGTGATCTGGTCAGTTCTGCATTAAGAATATATCTATTATTTGTACCATGACCAGAATGAATTTATGAAAATGTAAACATCATTAATATTTTTAAAAACATATTTACAAATTTTTAAAACTTTTTGAAAATGTTTTTAAATTTTTTTTTAAATTGCAAATTCTTACTACATACTCTTGCCTCATATACTAGTACTCTCTCCAGCTTCACTGTGCTTTGATTGTTTAATCATGTCACATTTCTTTCCTTAATGCACTAAGATCATTTATACCCAAGGACTTCTCTCTGCAATGTTTGGACTAGCTCCTTTATTTCATTCATGCCTAACTATTCAGTTGAATAGTCCCCCACCCAGGTCTCTTATATAATATTAGCATTGTCTTTTTTTTTTTTTTTTTTGACAGAGAGAAACACAGCCAGAGAGGGAACACAAGCAGAGGGAGTGAGAGAGGGAGAAGCAGGCCTCCCGCAGAGCAGGGAGCCGGATGCGGGACTTGATCCCGGATCTCCAGGATCATGACCCGAGCCGATGGCAGTGGCCCAACCAACCGAGCCACCCAGGCGCCCCAATATTGGCATTGTCTTTAACAAAACATTAATTTTTGAATTACCTCACTCATTTATTTGTTTGCCTAATTTTTATCTTACTGTTTTTCTGAGAACAGGGATCTCTCTTGTTCACTATTCCCAAGGCATATCTGAAACTATTAAAATACAGCTGAAACACTATACATATTGTTTGAAGGAACGTTGAATGCATGGAAGTAAAATCCTAGTCTCCTAAAACATGGCCAGTGTGTATTCTGTCCATTTAATTTGTATGTTAGAAATGGAAAACAGTTATATATTAGTTTAAAATACAGCTTCATGTGTGTCAACTATACTGAAATGAAAAATTGAAATAAGTAAATGAATAAATGAAAATTAAGAAAAAGAAATAAATATCTCTGTGGTCATTTTGGAGAAAATGCAACCTGCCACATCATATCGTTGTACTACATTGTATTTTACTCCCACTACAGTGATAGTTCTATGAGAGCGGTGACTTCTTTTCCTCCCTGTTTGTATTTGTTGAGTAAATAAGTAACAGTATCCCCCAATAAAATAAAATAAAATGTAGCTTAATGTATAAATTAGATTAGGAACAAATTGGCCTCAGGACCACAACAGTCTAACATACAACTTTAATAATTGTTTATGGGAAGACAGATATAGGTCTGTGGAGATGCTCTTTCATCAGGTGAGCCACTGGGTTCCTACATGTTGTAATGTGATCCCCTTCCTGGGGAGGTGGACATGTCACACTGGCTCTTAACTATTTGTTAAGAGTCTAAAAGTGAAACATGTCACCTCTGATAAATGAGAATTGGTTGGAACTAGATCCATCGTCTAATAGAATTACAAGGGAGAGTCTATAATTTCTAACTTGGGGGAGTGTGTGGTATACACGGTGAGCAGTACTGCCTGTAACAACATCAGTGGCAAGTTAGACCAGATGCAGGAGTAAGATGTGGAAGGGATGTAGGAGAAAAGGGATCATCAAGTACTTAACATTTTAAGAAGAGAAGAGAGAGGGAAGAGGAGGGGTAAACAACTGGGCTGAAATACAGTGGCGGTGCTCTCTGGGCTCTCCACACATCTTCTGCAAGGCCGGTATTCATCTCTGCCCTGGTGCATCGCTTTTCCCATTTGGTTTGCAGCTGTAGCTAACATTATTTCCTGTGCCTGGTAGTATTTGAAAGTTTGCCTCGTAAACTCATGTTCTTCTTGATCCTTTTGCTCTAAAGTATCTTCTCACCCTCAGATGGCTCCACCCCGGGCTTGCCTTTGTGTTCCACTTCACAGCTAACCGTCTTAGATTAATACCAGGGGCACTGTTGCCTAATGGAGTTTCAGCCAGAAAGAGAGAGAGAGAGAGAATCACGGTGAAAGCTCCTGCTAAGTGAATATGTCTACTCATTTTCTTCTGTGTTTTACATGCTCTCTGGTATAAAAGAAATCACGGAAGCCAATGGATTAAATATAAATGTGAAGTCAGGAAATATGCGATAAAAGAAAGGCAGATAAAAACGTACTTGAGCCCAATGGGTGGACCATGTGCTGAGCTGATACATACTTTAATTCTGGCATCCCTGTGGCTAGCCAGGTTGACAACATTTCAAAGATGACAATTATATGGAATAAATCCAAGATTATACTTTAAATAAAAATGTTCATAAATCATAGCTCTTCCACTATGAATAGGACAAGCACATAAGCAATTACTTACAGGAGCAGTATTATCTTGCAATTCAAGCTGTTTCTTAAGTTGATTTGACTAAAAGCTTATTTTTTTCTCCAAAGTGAAAAATGAAAACATTCAACTTGTCTTGCTCTGTCTAGCATATGAAGTACAATTAGATAAATCATTTATTCTCTCAAAAGTTACATGAATGAAAAATGGAAATTCAGGAAAAAGGAAAAAAAGAGAGACATTGAACTTGGGCCAGCCGTTGCAAAAGGAAGCTGAATAGCTGGGAGAGAATTGGGTACCAGTCCCCGCAATGAGAATGTCAGGGGCAGCAAGGGCATTATGGACGTGGGAAAAAGAATCTGTCTGTTGGCCTCCAAAACAATGGAACCCATAGAATAACTTTTTTACCTGCTCTTTTTATAGTGCATAAGAGTGAGCAACTCCGACTTCTGGTCTTGGATCTGCCACATTCCAGTTTTGTGTACTTAGGTGAGTTTATAACCTCATAAGAGTCAGTCACATCATTTGTACAATGGAGATTTAAACCTCACAGGCTGGGTTTTAATATGGTAATGCATGCCAAGTTCTTAGCACGTCTCAGGTACATATTACATGCTGATATGAGGCTTTGGTGCTGGTAAGGATATCATAAAGAATTTTACATGTAACTAAATGTATCTATCTCTAACACTGAGACTATTAATTTATGAATGCTGGATTAGTTTATAAAATATTATAATCTCATCACTGTTTTCCTATGAAGGGCTTATATAACACCAGATGATTTGTGAAAGCTTTACTCCTTCAATTTTGTACTGCAGGCAAATGTTTCATTGCTACCTGTAACTCTCAGTGATATGTCAATTGCTTTTTAAAGTCTAAGATAAAAATGGTCCAGGGTATGCTACTCATTTATTTGGCAGGGAAAATGGCTCTTACCTACATACTAATGGAATAAGGTTTTTTGGTTTTTTTTTCAAGATTATTTATTTATTTGAAAGAGTGAGCGAGAAAGTGTGCACACACATGAGCAGGGTGAGTGAGGTGGGGTAGGTTGGTGGGGAGGGGGAAGGGCAGAGGGAGAGAGAATCTGGAGCAGACTCCTCACTGAGCTTGGAGCCCAATGCCAGGCTCAAGCTGAGGTCCCTGAGATCATGACCTGAGCTAAAACCAAGAGTCTGTCACTCAACCAACTGAGCCACCCAGCACCTCTGGAATGAGGTTTTCTTGATGCAAAGGAAAGTTGTAAGTTCAGTGAGTAAATATTACATTGCCTAGTAGTGAATAAAATTCAGGAATGCAGAGAAGAAATTACAGAAGACATATTAGTTCTAAATTAGATTTTTTAACATGTTGAAAATGCTAAAATGTAATGAGAATGGGTATGTCTTGCAGACTACTTTGGACAAAACTGCTTTTTAAAATGGGAAGTAAAGAAAGTAATCCTTAATATAGTACTAGCAATTCCATATGGACAAATTTTGGTAGGTGGCATTGGAACTTGAAAAAATATTCTAATATTATCTGAAAGAATTAATAATATCACAACAGTGATTTTTACTTTTTATTTTAACTTGCAGTATGAAGCATATTTAGGGTGTGAATTCATCTGCATGCACAGACACACACACACACAGACACAAATACACATATAAAAGCAATGTAAGTTTCATAAAAATGATATTAACCCAAAATACATACAATGAAGTCTAATATTATTGATGTTATTTATCTCTTAAAGTTGGTGACTTTCTTTTTTTTTAAATTTTATTTATTTATTTGACAGAGAGAAACACAGCTAGAGAGGGAACACAAGCAGGCGGAGTGAGAGAGGGAGAAGCAGACTTCAGGGCGCCCTATGCAGGGCTCGATCCTGAGACTCAGGGATCATGACCTGAACCCAAGGCAGTCGCTTAACCAACTGAGCCACTCAGGCACCCCTTAAATGTTGGTGATTTTCAATAAATTCATTCCCAGAACCTTAAATGAATTATGACCTACTCACTTTAAAATATACTGTTTTATAAAATATTCAATTAAATTGTTAAAAATAGGAGTTATAAAGGAATCTTTACCTTATTACATACTCACATGTATAAGAAAGTATCAGCATAAGAGTGAAATAATAGAAAGTCCTGAGTTATACCTGTGTTTTTATATAAATAATTTCACATAAAATAAAGATAAAGTTCCAATCAGGAATAAGATCATATATTGTACATAAAACATTATTAGTATAGGTCTTAATCATCTGGAGAAATGAGGTTTAGATTCCCTATTTCACAACTTATATCTAAATTATTTGCCATAGGTATAAAGAACAATATTATAACAGCTATATAATATTGTTATATTAAAAAGTTATATAAAGGAAAACAATTATGAGTTTCTGGTGTATTGTTTAGTGATTCAACACTTGCATCTAATACCCAGTGCTCAATGCTCATCAAAGCAAGTGTCCTCCTTAGTCCCCACATCCCCACAAACCCCTGTGATAACCATCAGCATATTCTTTATAATTAAGAGTTTGTTTCTTGGTAGAGCATAAAGCTGTTTTACATAATTTGGGGTTGTGGAGACCTTTCTAAGCATGACAACAGTCAGAAATCATTTTAAAAATTTACAGAATCAATTACATACAATTAAAACCCAAATGATAATCTGAGAATAATTAAAAACATATAATATACAAACTATCTCTAATACATAGATGACTTTCTTAATATTTAAAATAAATATAGCCAAAATAAAATAATGTGTAAAAAGCACAATTAAATAATTCATAAAGAATAAACCTAAAGTATCTAGATGGAAATGAAAAACTCTTCAAGCTGATTATTAAAGAAAATCAGGTTAAAATAATAAGTACTTTTTGTACTTATCAAAGTGGCAAAAAGTGCTTTTATTTTTTAAACATTTTATTTATTTATTTGACAGAGAGAAACAGCTAGAGAGGGAACACAAGCAGGGGGAGTGAGAGAGGGAGAAGCAGGCTTCCTGCAGAGCAGGGATCCTGATGTGGAGCTTGATCCCGGGACTTGGGGATCATGACCTGAGCTTAACCAACTGTGCCACCCAGGTGCCCCAAAGAAGTGCTTTTAGAATTATAATGCCTACCTACATTTATCAACTTTTTTCTATATTCCAGATGCTGTTTTTGACATTCAGCATCCTGTTTACTCTTTCTAACAAATCTATAAGAAGATACCATAACTACCATCTCTACTTATAGAACAGTGAGGCTGAGACTGGTTAAGTAACTCACCTCCTACAGCCAGAAAGTAGTGGAGCCATGTTTTGATGCCAGGAAATCTTACAGTAGAGCCCACATGTTTAATCAGGGATGTGAAAAAAAATATTATTGCAGGAAGTGCAAGATGGAACTATATTCCTAGGGAGAAATTTTACAAAATATACCCCAAATACTAAAAATGTGCATACTATTTGGAATATCATCTGATTTCTACAAGTTTACCCAAGATAGAACTACAAGCCTATGCAAACAATTAGTCACATATTTTTTTTATAATCGCAGAAAAAAGGTTTTTGTAATAATATATGTAATATATTATAATTATGTAATATAATATAATAACAGAAAATTAATAAAAATGATTAAATATTTACTACTTGAGTACATTATTTGTGGGACATTCATGTCACAGAATATCTTTTAGCAACTGGAATACTGCATTTGATGAATAGCTATTGACAAATGAGAAAGTATAAAAAACAGATTCTAAAGCAGTATGTATAACATGAATTTTGCCAGGAGAAGGAAATCAGGAGGAAAGAGAGTGAGATCAGAGTAATAATCTTGGCTTCCTTCCTGCAAGCTTTTCTTGAACTGGCTGTGTCCCATGACCATGACCATATTTCTTAACTAGATGACTAACTCTACATAATTGTCTACCTTTTAGGTTCCAGAGACAATACTCTTATTCCCATTCATTTGTACATAGGGTTGGTAATGGCTCACCTGTGACAAGGTCTGGGTTATTGTTCTGTTTTTTTGTGATTCCTCTATATTCCAAACATTTGTACCTTCCCTCCTTTTAAAAATAAACTTCCTCAAATATCCATTAAAGTTCATTGAATATTCAATCTGGTGAAGATATACATAAAAGAGGTTAAGTGAACACCCGATAGTCCCCACTTATAATCCAAAATATAAGTATAAACTCTTACAGTATTTTGAAATATTTATTTACTAATTAGTTCTGTTCACTGAAAAGGCCTATAGACAATGACTTACCCAGTAGGAACGAGCATTCCCAGGATACAGATCGTGCTGATGGAGTAATGAACAATACCAAGTTGGGGCAGGGAGGAAACACAAAAGATAACTCTAGAGCATCTTGATATACCAGAAAGCATAGCAGTCATCAAAAATTACTGGGACAAATAAGAGAATTTGAGCTTCTAAAGGGTAAGCATTGAGACCCTGGACTGATTGAATCAGAAGCTCTAGGGATGAGATCTAAGCTCTAGGAGCTACGAGCTCCCAAGGTTGTTCCAATGAGCACCCAGGTGGGCACCCTGCACTGACGATATATGTTTCACTTCCTAGCCTCAGTAGCATCCCAGTATCCACCCCAGCCAGCCTCAGTGGCACCCTTACTCTCTAAATGCAAGGCCATGATCTCAGGATGACAGGCCTCATTGGGAAGGATAGTCCAGTTGAGGTGGCTACCATTTTGATTATGTCCAGGCCAAATCAGAATAACTTAGGAGGCGGGGCGCCTAGGTGGCTCAGTTGGTTAAACAACTGCTTTCCGCTCAGGTCATGATCCTGGAGACCTGGGATTGAGCCCCACATCAGGCTCCCTGCTTGGCGGGAAACCTGCTTCTCCCTCTTTCAGTACCTCTGCTTGTGTTCCCTCTCTACCTGTGTTTCTCTCTGTCAAATAAATAAATAAAATCTTTAAAAAATAAAAAAAAAGAACTTAGGAGGAATGCAGAGTAGAATATACATATAGAGATAAACCCATGACTGCACTTTGAATAACTGAAGCATTTTACCTCCATCCACCATTATAGTTCCATTATATTCCATGAAAACAGTCTTGGCATCACAGGTTTTTTAAAAAGTATATTTAAGTAATAGTTCTGAAAGGTGTTTCCAGGGTCCCTGGGAATATTTGAAAATAATTGTGATCACTAGTCATAATTTACTGTTGATTGATTCATAATAAAAATAAAAAAATAAAAAGGAAAAAATAAAAAAATAAAAGGATAAACAATAAAATTAATCTAAGCTTGTAATAATGTTTAAACTAATGCTTAAAATATATTTTAAAAATAATTGATTACCTGCTGAACATAACAGGGAACCAATTCACTACTTTGATAACTGGTTAAATCAGAGGAAAGAAATCAATAGTATCCTGCCTTCACATATGAATTAAGCCATTGGATAAAAAATTAATAAGTGAGTGGTGCCATGGTACCTCAGTAGGTTAAGCCTGAGACTCTTGTTGGTTTCTGCTCAGGTCATGATCTGGGGTCTGAAATGGAGCCCCAAGTCAACCTCTGTGCTCAGCAGGGATCCTGCTTGGCGTTATCTCTGCACCCCCCCCCCCCGCAATAAATAAATACATTTTAAAAGACAAAAAGTCTAGTAAGTGAGGGGAGTTGTTTTTGAAAATATTTCTTTGGATATTTGAAAATACTACTAAGACTCAACAGAACATGCTCGTTTAAGGTTATTATCTAAAGTCAAAGATGGAAAGAAAGAGAGTGCAGGTAGGTATTGGAGATGAAGAGACATTCAGGTGCAAGCTCTCCATGATTCTTATTCATGAACAGATACACTTCAACTTTTGATTAATCACCAAGATCTGAGCAAAGAATTTTGGCCTCAGAAGAGCTCAAGGCAGAAACTTCCAGGAGATCTTTTATAACCCTCTGGTTACATAACCACTTAGGTATCTTCTTAGTTATGCCAGTTGGAAACTCGCAGTAAATAAACTGACCTTAGGGTTGGGGAGGGGGTTTCCAGGGGAATTTAGGGTTTCAAACTAACCATCATACATTCTACTGTAGTTGTCCTAGTCAAGAGTCAAAACCAGACATCTAGGCATCCGTGGAAATAGAGAGATAGCTTTCCAAGATCAGCTGTAGATTGATTCTGTCCTACAGAGCCTCCTTGTGAAATTATTCCACCTAATAAGTGAAAATAAAATAATAGAATTAGAGTATCACTATTTTTCAATCCTTAATGAATGAGTGGATCTAAGCATTTTGCATTTCAGTTGCAAACATTACAAAAAGAAAAGATACTTTGTACCTCTTGTTGAAAGAACACACTATCAAAGGAATCAATCCTGAGATTGATGGAGTCTCTGCATACAGTTGCCAGTTTTCAGGAAATCTGAAGGACAGAGGACAATGTTAAATTGCACCATGTGAACACAATCAGCACATCTAGACTCCAAACTCAGGTCATGTCTTTCCAGATTCATGAAGATACCATCAGTTGTATGTTTTTCAAATATCCAAAGAAATATATTCTGAAAGAATGTATAGAAAAGATGGGGAGAACAGGGGAATATAAAGACTTTTTTAAATGTAAAAGATATCAAATTAAAATTTTGTAAGACTATTATAGTGATAAGGGCTACACACATATTTGGGTGATGAAACCATAAAGAAATGCAGAGAGAGTGGCTCCCATTAGGATGAAGTGTGTGGCGGAGCTTCTGGGCTGCCAAAACTCTGTGTTGACCTGAGGGGGATCACATGAGTGTTTGCCTTATAATAGTTCGCTCAGCAGTACTATTTGTGTGTGTGTGTGTGTGTGTGTGTGTGTGTGTGTGTGTGTGGTTTTCCAGATCTGTGTCTTATTTTACAACACAAAGTTTAAAAATGGAGAAAGAGCGATGGGGACCGTGAGCTTTGAGATAAGGAGTCTGAATTTAACTTGATAATTTGCAACTATTTATTGTTGATCTTTAATTTAATAAACAGATTTTAGAGAAATATAGACATAAGCCTGAATTCCAAGGGGTAATTTAAGAATAGCTGAGTAATTAGAAATGTCACATTTAGAGCCATCTGGCATTAATACTTGGCTATTGTTGAGACTTCTCCATCAGATACGAATAAAAAAATGTTTTTTCATATGTCACAGACATATTGGTGTAATAACCACAGTGTATCTGTGACAGCTTCTGAAAAAGAGCAAGCTGGCTCAGGAGGAAGAGAGAACCAGGCATGCTGGGGTTTAATGCCAGTGTCTCCTTTGTCTTCTTGTACTTGCATATTACAGCGATGAGTAATAGAGAATGTGATATCTGCTTCAATAATATATTTAATTTTTAAATAGTTTGCTGATCTTCTTTCTGTTTATTGCTACTTCAAGAAATAGATGATGACCTGATTTCAAACAGGAGGTTTGATGTCCTTAAAATGATTGTATTAACAGGCAAGGAAAATTACTATAGCTTTTAATGAATTTATTGAGAAAGAATTTATGATTTTATTTTTACTTTATTTTTTTAAGACTTATTTATGTTGGAGAGAGAGGGAGAGAGGGAGTAGTTACAAGCAGAGGGGCTGCAGGTGGGAGAGGATTCTGAAACAGACTTCCCACTGAGTGTAGAGACCTAGGCAGGGCCAACTGGGGGCCAACTGGGGGTCACCACGGGGCCTGATCCCAGGACCCCAAGATCACACAGGACCTGAGCCAAAACCAAGAATCTGCCGCTTAACTGACTGAGTCGCTAGGTATCCCAGTTCCCCATGATTTCAAATGGAAAGAGTAAAATAGGTAAGGAACAATAGCTGAAGGAAGTAGCCATTGCTATAGTGATAAAAATAGATTTTCTTCAGACACCAGGTGAAGGGCAGATACTCCAAATAATATGATATATAAATGCACTTAGTTTTTTTTTTTTTAATGCAGGATAGTAAGTAAAATGTGGTCTGATAGTAACATGTATGCATGTGAGGATATGGTGGCAAAAACATAAGGGGAAAGAAGGATAAAATAGATTTTTTTTTAATAAAGAAGAGAAAGCAGCACTAAATATCCAGTTCTGAGCTTTAGATGATGGCAAACTTTTCTATTTAAAATGACCTGATAGATAATCTAACCAATGGTATTCAAAAGAGGTGCTTTGTATATTTACTATCATTCTGTATTTTCGATATTAAAAAAATCCACAGTTTTCTTTTTTTTCTTAAAGATTTTATTTATTTATTTGACAGAGAGAGACACAGTGAGAGAGGACACACAGGCAGGGAGAGTGAGAAAGGGAGAAGCAGGCTTCCCATGTAGCAGGGAACCTGACGTGGGGCTTGATTCCAGGACCCTGGGACCATGACCTGAGTCAAAGGCAGACGCTTAATGACTGAGCCACCCAGATGTCCCCACACTGCTTCTTTTTCTTGAAATGATGCCTGATTTCTAAGGAAAAAAGAGAAACAAAGTGCAAGTTGCCAAGGTTTATACATTTCCATAAAATCATGGGGGAACTCCCATTCATACACACATGCAGCCGCGCACGCACACACATGTACACACCCGCGCGCGCGCACGCACACACACACACAGAGTTCCATGGGAATGGCAAAGCTGGAGTTACTTGAATTGTTACATTGGTAATATCTCAGGCTGAAGAAATACATGGTCAGACCCAGATGAAAATGAAAAAAAAAAAAAAAGCTAAATATCAGCCTAGATATGCTTGTGATATGCTAAAAATGAATTTCAAGTACTAAAAACACCACATAAGAGGAAACTATCAAAAAACTGCCAAGTTTGAGATTTAGAAATGTCACTCACTGATGCTGTTTCCAAACAAAAAGCTTTTATTCTTATGGCAGGTTTTTACAGCTTAGCAGATAAGCTTGCGTTAGGTGTTTGCATGTTGCCTTTGGAGAGAGGTATTTTTTAAAACAAGAAAGTCAGTGTGCATAAAGAAAGAAGATGTTAATGGGTTAAAAACTGTGTAAATGTTACTCCAGTGAAATTACAGCTTGTTGTTCAGATGAATACTCTCCACTTCTCGTATAGCTTTAAATTATGGACAAATGCTTGCAATTGTGAACTCCCTACATTGTGGCTGCCTGTTCCCAGGCTTCATCAACCGGGGCTGTCCAATGGGATTACTGTAAGCCTTCACGGCAGTCTGCCAGGCACTGATGAGAAACTCATACCCCTGGATGTTAGATTGCTCTCTTTATTCCATCCTTGTGATGACCGTGATTGCTGTCATGGTGTTAGGTTAGGAATTAGCATTTTGCGGCCCAAATTTTGCCATCCAGAACACACTAAAAAAAAAAAAAAAATCAGAGAAAAGTAATTTCTTCTGTCAATAAAGGGATACAAGGCTTCCATGACACAGATGTCTACAGAACTTAGGTCGGGAAATGTTGTTGTGTGGTCCTGGTTGGCAAAACTAATGTGGGGCATGTTTTACTGTTAGCACAGGCCTCTGCTCAGAGACCAGTGGTTTTCATTTTATAAAACTAAGGTTGACTGAGGAAAATATGGATGAGCCTGTGAAAATGTTAAAATTAAAAAAAAATAGTGATCTTGAGCATTAAATGAAAAAAAATCTGAATCTCAAGAGGCCCTAAATTTTTAGCATTATTTCACAATATATATGCTCTCTTGTAATAGTTTCTTTAAAGGAGTTCTGAAAACTAAAGTGGTAATTATCGTTAATTTTATTTGTATTTACCCCTTATGCCTTTATGACAAAATGACCAAAGTAGTGTTTTAAGAGCAACCAGTGTTTTATAACATTAATGATTCTGTTAAGTATTTTCTATCATATATTGGCTTATACATGTGTCCTTACTAAACAGTTATTAAAAACTACTGACTTTTTAGGTTTTTTTTTTAGTTTTATATAAACCTGCATTGTGGTTAGGACTTCTATATAATTTAACTCTACTCTTATGCTAGGGATTAATTACAGCAAAAAGAAAGAAACAGAGAGAGAACGAAAGAAAGAAAGAAAAGATGGAAAGAAAGTGATTTAAATATTACTAAGAAAAGATGATACACTTTCCTTATCTTCTGGTTCTTAGGCTATCCAGAGACATGCTAAATTTTCCTGTCATTAACAGTGAGCAAGCTAGAAGGATTTTGACATGTAAGGGGCACAGATTCTGTTAGGAGCCTTGATATTTATCCATCCAAGCTTTTCCTTTATCTTTAAACATGCAAAAGGCAGAATTACTTAATCATTTCATTTTATTGAAAAGAAAAAGAAAGATTTACATTAAAATGATGACATTCAAGGAAAAAAATAAATTGAAAATGATTATGAGGAGAAGGTAATGCAGAGACTAAAGCTCCATTGGTTTTGTGATGCTCATTTAAAGCAATGATCTAGTCAAGCTAAGACATAAAAGCAACGGTGATGTGAGTGGTTGGGGTACAGCCATTATCTTTACATTCCTCGTCTGTATTCTTAGGAAATTACATGGGGAAGCGAAGACAAATAATTCAACATTAGACCTAATTACCTACCCCTCTTCGTTCTTATTCCACATTGGATTATACCTTAATGATAATCTTATATAAAGAAACATGACCCCAACATTCAAATTCAGCAGCTTTCAGATCTTTATACAAAATACTTGTTTTAATTCCAACAGCACAAAATAAGCCAAACCACTCAGACTGCAATAATTATCAAGTTCTATGTGCAGTCGTGTGTGTTTATTTTTCTCAAGCAAACATGTTTTTTATTTGTTTGTTTCTGATATATATTATCAATGTTCTTTACTTTCATGGACAATATGTTTTATCTAAGCAGTGTCTCTTATGCACTGCTTTAGACAGAGCTGGCTGGGGATATTTAAAAATGGTTGGTGCCTTTCTACTATTCTCCTAGTTTAGTCCTTCTATTTTATGTTATTTCTATTTCTCCAGTGGAAATATAATAGTTATTCCAAAGATGAGGAATTTAAAAGAAGCTGCGAAGACATTAACTGATAATTTTTAAGTATTTTTCAATATTTTAGGAAACAAAGATATTTGAAACAATAGATCTACCCCCCAATTTTTTTGACCTCAAAATTTATGTTGTCTTGTAAGGTTAACATTTTTCTGAAAACAGTCTATACTTGAAGGGAGTTGTGTTTACAATAATTAATTACACCAAATAAGAAGAGCAATTACACAGGGGAGGTGAAATTGAGAAAACAAATGTTTTTGATCCTTGGCCACATAGTAATTGTATTTATTCTTTTAACCTTGAGTAGGTAGGTGTTTGATACCTACTATGTACCAAGAACTGTGCTAGCTATTGTGAGCAAAATTCCTGATCTGCAAGATGTTTCATTATATTTTTACACATAGCATAATTTGGAATTTAGAAAAAAATATTTCTTACTCTTCTACATATGTAATTGGTCATATTTTCACTCAACTTGAATTTCTTCTAAACATATATATTTAGCTATACAAATAGTGAAACTAAACTGATTCAATATTCTGCATGCTCAGACTGTACATGGCATTCATAAAGTTTATTTGGAATTTAAATGGCACAATTTGAGATGATCCAAGAATATCACCATTTTTCATATAAATGTATATAATCAACAAAACAGGCTTAATGTAATTGAATATAAAAATTAAAAGACACAATTGAAAGATTTAAATAATTTTTACATCTAAGGTACAAAGATTATATACAAATTCCACTCATTGTAATTTTGAAAACCATATAATCTATGTAATTAGGTTTTAGAAATACATGATTTATGATATCTTCCCTAAGGACCAAGAAGCATATATTAAAATTCAACTGTTCTTTTGCTCATCTAAAGTATCTTTAAATTCCAGACTTTATAAATAACACTTCATACCATAATTCATTTGGGGAGATAAGAGAAATTTCTGGTTTTAAAAAAATTTAACTTCATCGATAACTTTGCTTCTGGAAAATTCAAGAATTTCTTTTTACATTCTTAGACAGTCTTATAATTTATGCAGCCAAATGCAGGTTTTTTACATACAATAAAAAATAAACAGAAAATATCACAATATATCTAAATGAGTGAAGTCTTTCAGAATTAAACAAAGAAACTTTTATTTTTATACATATTAAAAATTTAGTTTTAGTCAAAAAGATATTCATATACATGTTTTGAAAATAGACAACTCATATTATGTATGAATGTGTATGTGTAGTAAATTTTGAACTCTACTATTACAAAATAAAACAATGAAATAAAATATGCAAACTATTACAATTTACATATTTGTACATAAATCCAAATTAATGCTGTGAATAATGTTTTTGAAAATAAAGTCACAATTTTTATACAGCAGAGGAAATTTTAGTTCCTTTCTTTAGTGATCTATTTTAAATATATTGTAGTATATTTTGTCACAGGTGAAATCAAAGACCTATTATTTATGTTTGATATTGATAAAAAATTTAGTTAAAAATACAAATTTCTTCATGATTTTTTATGATGCTGGTTTTCAAAGACAGAGAACAAATTAAGCCTAAATTCTTTTATTCGTATATTGGTTATTGATCCATTGTGTATTTAAACCTTCAAATAAATATATATTTTTAAATGTAGTTTTCTTAAAAGCATTCATATATTTAAATTACTTGAAGTCATCCACTACTCTGAAATGGAAATGAAAATTTAGGATAACAGATAGAAACAGAAAAAATAACAATTGTGACATCAAATGCTAAGGGCATGGTAACAAATAGGATTACTTTAACTTTGTGGCAATAGGTGGCGCTGTTACCTAAAGACTCTTGAACAGTGGGAATGGGTTGTCTTTGTATATAATTTCACATATGTAAACAAATGAGAACACAGATGTAAACTTTAAAAATTCTGGGAATTATTTTGTGATCATTATTACTTAATTGTTATTTTTATTTATACAGGCAGCAGTATGTCAAGTGGAAAGGCAGAGGAAAATTTATGACAATAAATATGATTAAATAGGAACACTTTTAGTATGATTCATGAAAATGTTGATTTTTTAATGTACATAAAAATAAACCACTTAATATTTTTCCTGAAAAATTTTACTGTATAAATTCCTAACCCTGTAGGAATTAGCACTGGAACTTAGGTGTTCTCAAAATGAGATGACAACTCAGAATGCTTAAGTTGATTAATAAAACTCATTCTACCCTGCCACGTCTTTTCTGGCATTGTTTTATGTGGTGGTATGTAATGTATATGTTGCTAAATAGTGGTTCCTGACAATATGCAACCCATTAGGCTGATAGTACAGAAGTGGAATTCTTTCACCACTGCCAACATAGGCATTGTTAACATCTGAAAGAGAAGAGAAAAGGAATAAAACAGGCTATATATGTGTTCACAGTGTTTATATGTAAGTGAGAATAGCAATAAAGAGTGAGCCCTTTCTAAAACACACAGCACTTCTGTAAAAGCTGGATCTGTTGACCCTATGGCAGACAGATTGCAGGAAGATGATTCCTTCCTCTGGGCAGACACTGCCTGTCACCTGGACAAGGCTGGCTAAATTGGATGAAGGCTTGATTCAGCCCAGGTGCCTCTGCCCCCCTGGTGATGTAGCCCCGTGCAAGCCACAGTCTGTGCCCAGCCTTGCAAACTGATTGTTATACCAACCAACCAACTAACGGCTGATGTTCCTTCTCCCAGAATTCTCAGAAACAATAGCCAAGCATACGATCTGATGGTCTTCATGACTATGCTGTCTTGGGCTTAGACAGTTCTACCTTCTTAAGGGATACATGATGCAAACCCCCTTCAGAAAGGAAGGAATTGGTTCCTTTCCTGCTGCCAGTGGTGCAAGAACTAGGCCACAGCTGCTATCCCCAATGCAGATTCCTTCTGCTGAACAGAAGCTTGTGGCCCAAGGCCACATTTCCTTTCTGGGGAGACTTATGCCTAATGAAAACTATGGGGGAATCAGCCTCAACATGGGGCAACTCTTAATGTTCACCCATCTCCAGAACTTTCCATAGAATGGGATGAGACCTCCATGGAGAGCACATCACAGCTCGGCTTCTCCCTTCTTCCAGTGCTGCTTGCTCACTTCCCCTTGCACAGGGGCTGATCCCTTGAGCATTCATGGATAACCCTCCTACACATGAATTACCATCTTCAAGCCTACTTCCTGGGGAATCCAAGCTGTGCCCTGCGGGAAGATAGGATGCCTATTGCACTAGAGGCCAGGGGCCCTTATATTATAAGGTTCTCTCCATTGTGCTTTACCATGAAATACTGGAGATCATAACCATGGTAAGACATTTAATTTCATGTTTTTGATCATAAGAAAGACCTTAAACAATGAATAACTGACTTTTTTTTTTTAAAAGCTTACACTGCAGTATCTAACACTGCTTGATCCTGGAATAAATGAATGCTCAATAAATGTTTGAACTGAATGTTATAGTGACTGGATACAGTTGAAAAATTTGATTCTGTCCATGCTTATTGCACATTATTTATGTGTCAGTCCCTAGGGAGGAACACAGAGTTAAGAAAGACATGGCCTCTGCTCTCAAGAAGCTATGGGATCAGCAGCATTTCTAGTGTGTTCTCAACCCACAGTAATGTATGCCCTGTTATTTAGGAAGAATCAGATACCAACTGCATGGAATGAACAATTTTTCAAGCATAGTTTTATGTTTTTTTCATGTGATAGAAACCAAGTCATTTTGGATAATTTGGATTTCTGTGTAAAAGAAGATTTCTGTTTAAAACACAGAATTGTACTCATTCCTTTATCAGGTCAAATACATTTCAGTTGAATGCCATAATTAAAATCTATTTGCAAAAAAAAAAATGTGCCCCAGAAAGTATTATTATAGATTAATTTTAATGATGGCCATAGCAATGAATACTTTTCTTTTTAGAACTGCAAAGGATCTTTCTTATCTATATAATTCTGCAGTGGAAAAAATAGGACATATGGGCAACCGCTAACTCCATCTTTGTCCATGGTATCCTTCTCCCTCTGGCCAGAGGAAAATAGAGTCTAAAAATGAATCTTAGCACAGGACTTGAGGTAGTTATCATTAATTGATTAAAATAATTTAATCAATTAAATTATTGAGGATAATTTAGCAACATTAGCCCCTATATGTTGCCCAGATCTAGTCAAATTATATCACTTTATAGTACAAGGCACTACTTTAGGAAAATGAAAACATTGTCTAGTTCCCTTTATCTAGGGTTGTGGTACCCTGATTTTCCAGTCTAGTTCCCTTTTTATAACACTCTCTGGGAAAATATCTGTGCTGCTGAGTTATTAAACTATTGTCTATTACCAAATTTCATTTTAATGAAAATGGGAACCAGTTTATAGATTGATTTTTATACCAGGTTCCTAATGTATATTGTTTAAGCCAAATTGTTTGGTTTCAGAATCACTGTGATCCATATTGTGCTGATTAATCATGTGGAATCTACAACAAGCATCAAGGTAGCATTTATCCAATTCTTTGTATTAGTAAGCCAATTATCAAAGACCAGTATCCAATTTCAAGCTTTCATCAAATGTTGGGATTAGGCATTATTAAAATTTCCAATGACTTGTTAAATCCAAGAAGCAGATGATGGAAAACTTGACTGTTACTGTTTTATAACTGAGAGTGTCTTACCTTTTTTAATTATAAGGCATATTTCCCTTTGTGGAGAGGGAAAATAATCTATAATATTGAATATGCCAATTACGATCATGAGTGTACTCAGTTCATGAAGTCCATTTCATGGAAGCATGATACTTGGCGAAGCAAAACAAACAAACAGACCCACCCCATTTTTTCCCAGCCACTAAAAGTGGAAATTAATAACCTGTAAGTTGGAGGAATGGGTACAATAAAATATGAAAAAGGATAATTCAGAAGATGGCCAAAGAAGAAGACATAGGGCAGCAACCAGATCAATACCTTAAGGGATATTGAAAATAGTAATAGCTCTCCATGATGAATGTTTTCAAGTGCCAGGCACACTTGTGTTCCTTGGGTAATTGTACATGTTTAATACGCTTTATGATTGTTTTTACTTATGTTTAAAAGATGAGGTAGTTGACACACAGAGAAGTCAAACGACTTAATAATGAACCCAATACTGGGAAAGGGAAGATTCATATGTGCAGGCAAGTCTGATTTTCAGAATTGGGCTTCTGTGTTGTATATTTATTTTCTAAGACCTATGTATTTATTTGAGAGAGAGAGAGGGAGTGGGGTAAGTGGCAGAAGGAGAGGGAGAGAGAATCCTCAAGCAGACCCCTGCCGAGCACAGAGCCCAATGTGGGGCTCCATCCCAGGACCCTGGGATCATGAGTTGGGCTTAAATCAAGAATTGGCCACTTAACTGACTGGGTCACCCCGGGGATCCCTGGGCGCTTCTGTGTTATACTATAGTTGCCTCTTGACAGTTTGAAATCAGTATTAATGATGATTATGTGAGACAATTTCACATTTTATTTTGAACAGTAATGATGCCATCTAACAAATCTACAAAGACAACAATGTTGCTAAGTCATCGAATTGAAGGCAGCAGCTGTGATTAGACTCTAGAAGCACATTTGTCTTGAAATGACACGCCGAATGCTGCGTGTATGTGCACGTGGTCTTTGTGGGCAGTGAGTTCATAGAAATCACAACAACCTCAAAAAGGTCAGATTTGTGACACAAAAACTTTTACAATATCTACCTTAGTTTGTCATTTAACTTTACTCACATTTATCTATCTATATCTGTCTATCATCTATTTATCTATCAATCATCTATCTATCATTTATCTATCTATCATCATCCATCTATCTATCTATGTGTCTCTCATCATCTATCTGTCTACATATAGGCACAAGCATAGATATATACTAGCTAAGTCTACATATAAAGGTGAATGAGTATTCATGACTATATACAACCATGAACACAGATTTCTAGTAAATATTTTTTCACATGCTTTTAACAGGAGACAATACTGTGTTATATTTTGAGTAGTCCTTTACCCTTCTATTTGTTCCAAATACTTTTATCACAAGGGAACACAGGCTTATCTCAAAAGGTCATGTCAGTGCAAATAATTTCTCCAAAATGTTTCCATTTGGTTTTCTTTAAAGACTTTGTATTTAAAGGAACTGGAAAATTGTGATCACCTGTTGGCTTGTGCAAAACTATTGAAGCAAAGGCTAGCAGGCATTTGTTTTTATGTGTGGTGTGTTTATACTTACTGTATACATATGTAATAAGGACAGTCTTTGAAAAATTGGTTCTAAATGTCAAGAACCAAAAAGAACTCTATCATGTGTGTTATTAATATGTTTCACTATCTAAAAGAATATTCCATCATGTAGTAGGAATGTCACATTACCATAATTTTCTTATATCAAATGCATGCATTTAGCAGGTCCATTATAATCGCGTCTGCCCTGAAAGAAAAAAATCTGTTTTTTACTGAGCTTCCTGATGTGCTGATACTGAACTGTCCAATCTACTTTAAAAATAGATCAATATTTTAGAATAATTTTTGTTCCTTTGTTTAGTAATTCAATACATTTAAATAAACTGGCTCTGTGTCTGCAGAATATACAAAGTATAACATTGTAATTATCATGTTAATAATAGGATCAATGTGGACACAATGTTAAATGGACAAAGTTGTATCTCTTTGTTTTTACTACTTGTTAAATTGTGCATTTGTGTATTTTAAAAATAATTATTATATCTTCCTTTTTCTGTTCTGTGTTTGAAGAATCATTTATGAGTCTGATGTTCACAAGTCAAATATAATTTATTATAGTGGTTTTTTATATTAAAATATAGTTGTAAAAAGAATATTTTTTACAAAGAAAGTAAAATTGGGAAATTTTTACTTGGCTTATTATAATATTTTTACTTAAATTTTAAATTTAGAGATCTGTTAAATATGTAAATATAAATTATAGGTGAAAAATGTAAAATTGGTAATGTTCAACTATTTGGGGACCTTCACATATTCACATGATTTGACTTAATGTATCAAGGGATAATAATGCCACTGCTATCCCATGTTATGTTTATAAAAATACAGCTTTTCATTGGAAATCAATGTATTTATTTCAATTATATATTTGACAACTATAGTTACAATAGCAGTTCATCTGCCTCACATAGGAAGCCTTATGTTGTCTGTTTAAATTTGGTAAACTACCATGTTTTCATTAGAAACCCCACATTCTACAGCTAGAATGCACATTATTTGCAATTATAGATGCTAAAGTAATCATCTGTTATCTTCTAAAGTAGAGCCTGTGTGCTAGAGATCAGGATTTTATCAGACCTATCTAGAAGTTTGTTTAGCATGTTGCTTCCTGATCATCAAATAACACGTATTAAGCATTGCTTGCGTGGACTGTGCCTGCCCTGTTCATCTCTATACTTCTCTCCCTTAGTGTTTCCCACTTGTTGTCCTATTGTTGTTTCAAATAGCATGTGTGTGCTGTCTGTGTGTACCATGTATCTTTAGACACTATTTCTCTCTTAAACTCTGAGCCTACATTTCTAAATTTCATGCATACATATCACTGAACATCGATCTTTATTTAAGACTGAATTCATGTTTACCTCTAAAATGCCTTCCTAAAAGTGGCATCTAAAGAGCACTAACATCATCGTCTCAACTCAGAAGGGGTAGGATCATCTTTGACTCCTCCTTTCTCTTTGTTGGTAAATTAAATCATTGTTTATTTTTCCTTTCAAATAACTCAAATTTCTCTTTCCACTACTACTCCTGGAATTATCATTACACACTGGGACCAATTGCAATAGCTTTTCCACTTGTCTCCCTGCTAGTTTTCTGCTCTCCATGCCCCCCTTGTTATCATCACTGAACACATTAGCAGATTATTATCCATTTCCAAAATATTTCATAGCTGTTAATTGTCTATCAGATGAAGGTAAGATGACTTGTGGTCATGAATAATTTAATCATACATTCCTTCATGAATATTGCGTCCAGCCTCACCTCAGCTTCTTTTTTAAACAAATTACTCTCTTTAAAGTGTTACTTCTGGTGGTACCTCTGTTCATTTGTTTTATTACTTACACTTGTCATATTACCTGAACTAGAACGTTGTCTTCCCTGCTTACCTAGGAATTGTGCTCATCTAAACTCTCCTCACAGTTATTCTGTAATTCATTGAGGAGACTATGTTGCATAGCTTTTGGTTAATCTTTCTTGGATTACAGATGAGAAATTTATTATTATTTACTTTTTTAGTTTTCTTTCCCCAACGACACTATGTTCTTCTTGAAGGGAGACTAGGTCCTAACCTTTTTTTGCCTTTTCATTGCACCTTAGTGCTTACCATAATTCCAAAGGCTCAAAACATGTCCCCGAAGCACTCTCTATAATATAAAATAGTAAACAATTGCCCAATTTTGGGCAATTTTATGCTCCACAGACTAATTTTTTCCCCTTTCCTCGGATGCCACAGTAGTGTGTTCATGAACGTTTATTGTATCATTGATGCTTTGTTGTCTGACAAAGTTGTGCTTGCTTCAACTAATCTCATCTCTAGACCATTTTAGTTATTTTTATTTTCTTAGTTTTTAACCCCAGGTGATCAGTATTTAGTTGCCTTTTTAATATTATTCATGCACCTCTAAAATCTAATGGTAGGAGAATTTAAAAATATTTTGTTCAAGGATCACTGGTTGGCTCAGTCAGTTAAGCTTCTGGGTTTTGGTTTCAGCTTTGTTCATGATCTTGGGGTCCTGAGATCAAGCCCTGCCTCTAGACCCCCACTCCATCCCCTTCATGGTGCTCTGTGCTCAGCGTGGAGTCTGCTTGTCAGTCTGCTCCTCCCCCTGTGCACTTCTTTCTCAAATAAATAAATAAATAAAATCATTTTTTAAGAATTCAACTCAATCATTTTGCAGATATCCTTATGAAAGAAAACTGGGGGGTCAGAGGAGGGAAGGGGATGGCACAAATCTATAAAATTATTAACTGATAGAGTCAGCATTTGAATGGCTATCACCTGTTTCATGATACATCGAAACTCCCATTCACTATGGGGTGATATTGTCCTGGTCGTTCTCTGTCCATCCTCCAGGAATCCCTAGATGCCATCTTCACGCTCCCTGACTTTGGTCCCTGGGATTTGACACCCATTTTGCATCACCCAGTCTCTCCTACTTTCCGAGTTTTGGTTATTTTAAGCTAATGGGAAGTGTCAGTAGGAAATGGAAGCATGGGAGTAGTGATGGGGAGAAGTGTGAGTATTTTGTATCTGCTCCCTCCCACTCTGGGTAGCAGTGACTGTGTCCTTCTGTGACCCTAAGCCTTCAGTGCCTCTTGAGAAGCTCCTCCATGCCTCCACTTCCCACTGGGCTCCAGTCACTCTGCTCCCACTGCCTTTTCAGAACTAGACTGACTTGCACAGATCTTCTTTGTTCCGGAAACTCAATTATATCTCTGTTAATAGATCCTTCTTTAATGTCTCCAAATAGCTGAGTTATATTTTCTCTCCTACCAGGAAATAGAAATGAAGAATAGACAAAATGGCCACTTAAAAAATGGGAAGACTTTTTGATTCAGGTTTAAAATCCAAATTGAAATGTCCATAAATCTATTATTGGTTCTTACATCTTGGGCAGAATTTTTTTTTTTTTGCACTTTCTGCATGAAGTTAAATGAAAACTAAATTAAGAAATGCAAGCATCTCCTAATTCTGTGAAGATGAAGAATGAAAAAAGAGATTTTGGTCAAGGAATATTCTTGAATTAAAAAAAAACAAATGTTTGGAATTTTTATCATGTCTTTTGAGCTATAAATTGTGTCTGGTAAAGAGTAGCTTCTTCCTTTTCCCTTTAAATCGTAGTGAGGTTGTTGAGGGAATTCTGTATGATGGTGCAATGTTTAAATTAAATATAGATTTGGTAATCTGAGCCTGCAGAGATGAGTGTGCTGAAACATGCACGGACCAATCACAACAAACTGGAATGAATGATGGTCATGGAATTGGTTGGCACCTGTTTATTTTGTAGACAAGCAGTGTGACTTCTCAGCCTGAACTGAAACAAATGGCTTTAGTGTTGTCAAGATTAGATGATTTAGTCAGATTTTACATTTCAAGTGAGTCAATTCTTAGGTTCCATTAAAATTACAGTAACGGGACACTAAAAAATAAATTTTGTCATTGCTAATTGCTTTTCCTCCAGAATTTTGTAGCACAATGAACAAGCTCTATTTTTAGTCTCTTTTCACTGTTGTCATCTCCAAGTCCAAAATAAACACTGTCAATGCATGCGATTACTTCCAGCCTTTAAAGATGCCTGTCAGACTTTATGGTTTGCCGAGACTATGTATGTGGAGACTCTAGTCTTATATACCTCAAAGACACACTGAATTTGGTCCTATCTACACAGCTGTAAATTTTTGGCTGAACAATCTAGCCCATTGTGTCTCAAAATTCATTTAAATTTAAGGCACTTTCCCCCTTATAGCCCTTTTTGTCAAACATAGATTGATACCTCATACTGATTTCTGTGCATTGATTTTGTATCCTGCCACATTACCGAATTATTGTATGAGATCTAGTAGTTTGGGGGTAGAGTCTTTTGGGTTTTCTACATAGAGTACCATGTCATCTGCAAAGAGAAAGAGTTTGACTTCTTTGCCAAGTTGAATACCTTTTATTTCTTTCTGTTGTCTGATTGCTGTTGCTAGGACTTCTAACACTACGTTGAACAGTAGTGGTGAGAGTGGGCGTCTTGTCTTGTTCCTGATCCAGAGGAAAGGCTGTCAGTTTTTCCCCACTGAGAATGATATTCATTGTGGGTTTTTCATAGATAAATTTTATGAGGTTGAGGGATGCTCCCTCTATCTCTATACTTTGAAGAGTTTTAATCAGAACGGATGTTGTATTTTGTCAAAAACCTTTTCTGCATCAATTGAGAGTACCATGTGGTTCTTCTCTCTTCTCTTAGTGACTTGTTCTATAATGTTGATTGATTTGCTAGTGTTGAACCCACTTGCATCCCTGGGATAAATCCCACCAGGTCATGGTGGATAATCTTTTTAATGTATTGTTGGATCCTGTTAGCAAGGATCTTGTTGAGAATCTTGGCATCTATCTTCATCAGAGATATTGGTCCGAAGTTCTCCTTTTTGATGGGGTCTTTGTCTGGTTTGGGGATTAGAGTAATGCTGGCTTCATAGAAAGAGTCTGGAAGTTTTCCTTCCTTTTCTATTTTTTGAAAGAGCTTCAGGAGAATAGGTGTTATTTCTTCTTTGAATGTTTGGTAGAATTCCCCAGGGAATCTGTCGGGTCCTGGACTCTTGTTTTGGGGGAGGTTTTTGATTACTGCTTCAATCTCATTATGAGATATAGGTCTATTCAGATTGTCAATGTCTTCCTGTTTCAGTCTTGGAAGTTAATAGGTTTCTAGGAATGTATCCATATCTTCTAGGTTATTAAACTTATTGGCATATAATTGTTGATAGTCATATCTGATGATTGTTTCTATTTCTTTGGTGTTAGTCAATCTCTCCCCTTTCATTCATAATTTTATTAATTTGGGTCTTCTCCCTTTTCTTTTGGATTAGTTTGGCCAATGGTTTATTGATCTTATTGATTCTTTCAAAGATGTGTTCTACTGTATCTCTAGCTTCTGATTCATTCATCTCTGCTCTAATCCTAATTATTTCCCATCTTGTGTGGGGGGTTTATTTAAATTTTTTTTTGATTGTCCAGTTCTTTAAGGTGTGATGAGAGTTGGTGTGTTCTGGATTTTTCAATTCTTTTTGAATGAAGCTTGGATGGCTATGTATTTCCCCCTTAGGACTGCTTTTGCTGTATCCCATAGGTTTTGTATTGATGTATATTCATTCTCATTGGTTTCCATGAAGTGTTTCAGTTCTTTGAATTCCTGGTTGATCCTAGATTCTTGAGCAGGATTGTCTTTAGCTTCCAAGTGTTTGATTTTCTTCTCAACTTTTTATTTTGGTTGAGTTCGAGTTTCATGGCATTGTGGTCAGAGAATATGCAGAGAATAATCTCAATCTTCTGGTATCAGTTGAGCCCTGATTTGTGACCTAGTATGTGGTCTATTCTGGAGAAAGTTCCATGTGCACTTGAGAAAAATGACTATTCTGCTGTTTTAGGGTGGAATTTTCTGAATATATCTATGAGATTCAGCTGGTCAAATGTGACATTCAAGGCTTTTGTTTCTTTGTTGATTTTCTGTTTAAATGATGTGTCCATTGCTGACAGTGGTGTGTTAAGATCTCCTACAATTCATGTATTTGTATCAATATGACTATTTTGCTTAACAGTTGGCTTGTGTAGTTGGCTGCTCCCATGTTGGGGGCATAAATATTTACAATTGTTACATCTTCTGGGTTTATAGACCCTTTGAGAATGATGTAGTGTCCTTCTGTGTCTCTGACTACAATTTTAGATTAAAATCCATTTTGTCTGATATGAGAATTGCTACCTCAGCTTTATTTTGAGATCCATTGGCATGAAAGATGGTCCTCCATCCCCTCAATTTCAATCTAGAAATGTCTTTAGATTCAAAATGTATCTCTTGTAAACAGCATATGGACGGGTCCTGCCATTTTATCCAGTCTGCAACCCTGTGCCTTTATATTGGAGCATTTAGGCCATTCACATTGAGAGTGATTATTGATAGATACATTTGTATTGCCATCATGTTGCCTGTGAAGTTCATGTTTCTATAGATTACCTCTGTAAATTTCTGTTCTGTGTCACTCTTGGGTTTGTTTCCCTTTTATAGAACCTCTCTTAGTATTTCTTGTAGTGCTGGCTTGGTGGTTTCATAATCTTTTAGACCTTGGTGGTCCTGGAAGCTCCTTATTTCTCCTTCGATCCTGAAAGTCAAAATTGCTGGGTACATTATTCTTGGTTGCATGTTTTTGTCATGTAATTTCCTGAATATGTCTTGGCAGCCCTTTCTGGCTTGCCAGGTTTCTGTGGATAGGTCTGACGTTATTCTGATGATCCTCCCTCTATACGTAAGGGATCACTTCCTGCTTGCTGCCCTTCAGACATATTCTTTGGTTTTATGATTCCCGAATTTCACAATTATGTGCCTGGAGGTTTTTCTGGCCTCATTGATCTTGGGGGGTCTCCTCTCTGCCCTTAGGACATGAACATTAGTTTCATTCCCCAGATTAGGGAAATTTTCATCCATGATTTGTTCAACTATATCTTCTAGGCTTCTCTCTCTCTCAACTCCTTCAGGGATTCCAATAATTCTGATATTAGAGTGTTTCATGGCATCATTTATTTCCCTTATTCTGTTTTTATGGGATTTTAGCTGTTTGCTCCAAGATTTCTCTTGCTCCCCCTTCTTAATCCATCTGTCTTCTAAATCACTGATACGATCTTCAGCTTCACTTACTCTGGCTGTTAGCATTTTTAAATTAGATTGTGTCTCATTAATAGCCTTTCTAACCTCAGCTTTCACTTCTGTTATTCGGGCTTCCATTTTGAGACTAATGTTCTTTTCCAAATTAGCCATTGCTTGGACAATTGCTGCCCCGAAATGGGGTCACCCAGCCTTCTGCCATCTTCCCAACTCCTCCAGATTGATACCTCCTAGAGCCATACTTGTACCTAGCACTTCATTAAATTTAATTAAAATATAAAAACATATGGTTATATCTATGGTTGCCTTATTTTACAATACAGAAGTTGAGAAGTAGACTCCTCCAAAACAAAATTATGATACCACACACAAATTTAGAAAGGGAAATATAAATAAAATGCCTTGAGAATTCAGAGGAAATGGATTATTAACATAGTTTTTTTATACTAATAAAGTCATTCTACTTGTAAGGATATGATATAAGCTGTCTAGCTAGACTGAAAATTCATCGAGGATAGAAACCAGGTGTATGCATCTCTTCATGGACAAAAAGCTCTGCTTCTTACCCACATAATATTTCAATTGCTGTTACTGAATATTGAAATATTAGGGATATTCCAGTGTGAGAGAATTCAAAACAGCATAGCACTTTTTGATCAAATGTTCTGAGACAGTTACTGTTCCTGAGAAGGGAACCAGATTTAAAGTACAGGTCATCAGAATAAGAAAAAAAGCATTAGCATGCAAGATAAAACACTGCCCTTCACATCCCATACCTCCAAACAATAGATAATCCCAGAATACTAAATCTATGATGATCTCTCATTTTCCTTTCAATGGCTATCTTCTGTCACCAATTTCCAATTTCCAAGATCTACAACAGTAGGAAACAGTCCCACCCAAGCACTGGCTCTCTTCCAGTTAAATTCAGTTAAATGCTAAGAGTACTGAGTATCAACCTCACTTTCAATAACTTTCTGTCCTACAAATGATGACCAAACTCTACTTTGCTCTTACTTGAGCCAACTCTAACCCTGAAATCAAATTCCATAGATCTCCCTTTCTGACCTTTTAGCTTGTACTCCAACCACACTGGTTTTTAGATCATTTTAGAAAGCTTCAATCCATTGATTGCCATAAAGGTTAAGATTTATTAGATGTTTTATATGTACTGATGCCTGTGGATACCATTTGCTCATGGCTTTCCCCTCATGCTAAATTGGAAGATTCCCAGTTCTGAATCAATCCAAATATCTGCCTTTTCCACATCTCTATGCAGCCTGCTTAACACTGTTGGGGAAATAACACAATAGTGTAAGTTGCTGCCACTTATATTCACAAGGAACTCTGTTGGGGAAATTCAACTCTTACCCTTATTCGTGTGGTTTTCTTCTCTCCATGGAAACTGTTCCAAATATGTTCTTTGACAAAGTAAGTATTCTTTCTTTGATTTTCAGAAATAAAAATGAATTTATTTCAACTTTTTGGATGAAACAGAAGCTGTCAGATAGGACCTCCTTCAACTTTTCATCATAAAAATCTACAATAATACAGGTCTCTGGACCATCCTTTCTCGCTTCCCCCCTGCTACAGTGGTAAGAGGATTCGTTCTCCTACCCAGAGACAGTTCTTCCAGCTACACTTGCGCCCATGGTCTATCATCATTCATCCACCATTCCCTCCCTTGCATGATTCTGGCCAGTTCTTGTTTTACTCCCTCTCAAGTGCCCTGCGGCCTCTCCTACGCCCTCATTATAGACAATTTAAATTGTCTTTCTGGATCTGTTCTTATCCATTCAAACACCTTGCAGTTAATTGCTTCTTACTCCTTTTCAAAATCGTATTTCTGAAATAGTTTTATATATTCCCTATTCACTTTTTTCTCCCATGACATTTGTCTTTTATCTATTACACCACCAACTTCTTCAAGATCACCATTGGCCTTCCTATCTCTAAATTCAATAGGTAATTAGTCCTATCTTGCCTCCAAATCACATTTTCATAATAGATTAATTACTCATCATTGGCCTTACTCTTTCTAAATTCAATAGGTAATTATTATTGTCTCGCTTCTAAATCACATTTTCATAATAGATTAATTATTCAAGTAATATATGTAAAAAGTAATGCAATTGTTCAAGATTAATTTCCTGTAGATTAGCTTCCAAAAATGATTATGACCTTTTACAAAACTCCATAGAAATAGGTCACATCTCAGTGCTTAAGGCAACCAAACTCACCCAACACCTTAATATTTGAACCCCAGCCTCTTAATCATGCCATGGAAGGAGCTATTGCTTCTCTAAACAAGAATGCTGATATGGTGAATTCTGCAACCAGTTTACTATATTACAGATAATAAGCTTCTGTTAGAATGAAGCAGAGTTATGAATACTGGCAAGGAGACATCTCCAAATTATGATTAAAAAGCAATTTGCAGAATAATAAATGTAAATGACTACATGGATTTTTCAACAAATATTCTTGTATATTTCTCTTCAATCTCTATCTCCCTGTACCTATATATTTACCATATAACATCTGTATATTCTACCTCCATAGAAAAAATATACATTAATTAGTCAATAAGTTCATGATGGTGATTTTGGGAACAATGAGTGATATCCAGGAAGATGGAAAAAAATTATAATTTGTTATATAAATTTTATTTTAGTTTACATTTTAAAAGAAAAATGTCTACAAATTGTTCTGCAAATAAAGGCAAATTGCCAAGGCATACATTCTCCCTACCTACTACAGTAATATTCAATGGATAAAACTGCCAGGATCAGACAAGTAGCCAGTAAGTAGCTCTTCAATTCCCATTTACTTTTACGCAGCACAAGAGCTCTATTAGGGCTGTTCATGAGATTCCAGGTGAGGTATCCTAACAACTTGATTATGTGACTTCTTAGTTGCAGGATTAGGGAAACGTCAGCCTCTCACCTGGTCACTCGGGAAATACAATAGAAATGTGATCTGGCAGAATCTTCATTCCTGCTCTAGCCCAAAAGCTAACTGATTGCAATTTGGGCCAGTAATAACTGGCCTCTCCTTATTCTATGAAGGGTTTGGAGATGTCTCCTTGCCAGTATTCATAACTCTGCTTCATTCTAACAGAAGCTTATTATCTGTAATATAGACAAATCATAATTAGATTAGCTGTTCTCCATGTTGATGGACATTTCATTGAGTTCCAGTTTTTCATTACTATAAACAAAGCTGTAGTGGACATCCTTATAAATTGGTCTTTATGAGTATTTCTGATTATTCTGCTGAAGTATATGAACTGTAAGGAATAATTATATTACTTAAGAATGTTATTTCTTAATGATCAGCCTGATGTGAACATGGAATAATATCACAGAGAGGTATTATAAAATGGAAAAGGTTTATTATATTCACAAGTCCTAGAAAAGAGAGGCACATCTTGCTCTTCATGAGGCCATGCAGGAGGCATTACGGGAAAGCTGGCTGAACCAAGCAGGTGGGGAGCTGAGAGACAGTGAAGATCTGTGGGCAAGTGCCTTTGTTAAGAGGTCAGAGGACACGGCGGTGAAGGCTTTGGGGGCTTTCATTGTGTCTTTGAATGTCACAGTCAGGGATCCCAGGCAAGAAGGAAAATGTGACAGGGACACAGTGGTGCTCCAGGTCACCTGGGAAGGGTGCTCACACACGTTGTTTGTGGTGATGCTGAGGCATCAGGAAAATAAGAAGTTTTAAAAAATTATAGTGCAACATATAAAAGAATGTAAACTTTATGAAAAGAGACACCTTTCATGTTTTATTCTGCTATACGTCAGTGCCTATAGTAATGTCTGATAACTTATAAGTAGGTGCTCAGTAAATGTTAAACAAAGGGCTATCTGTTGATCTGTACATTTGAAATTTTGATTCATGTGACTCAATGGCCTTCTAAGAAGCTCCATCAGTTTAGTACCTATTAAATACTCATGAAAATATCTGTTTCCTCACACTCATGTTAACATTGGATATATAAATATATGTATATGTTTGTTTTTTGCCAATCTAATGGGAAAAAACAAAACAAAACAAAAGTCTGTTACTAAATAATGTACTTGTTAATTAATGAAGTGATTTACAGGTTTTTAAAGTATTTATTGACCGTTACAGTCTTTTCAATACACTTTCTACCTTCTATTGTTGTTTTTACTCATTTACTGAAATTCAGAGAGTAATAACTTTCCCAATATAGAATACATTTATTTTTCATAAACTTTCAATGCTATTCTTTAGTGTATAGTCATTTAAGATGTCATAAAATAAAATTCATTAATACTCCTATTGTTGGTTTCTATCTTTTATGTATTACTTAAGAAGGCCTTGTGTACTCCTCAAATTGCATAAGCAATTTCCCCTATTATTTTGTTAATTAAAACAATTATTTTTTTTCTTGAAATATACTCATGCCTGGAAGAATTAGGCTAAAGTCTTTAACCATGGTGAGTAAATATCAACTTCTATCTACATTTGAAAATTTTATTTCTTTACACATTTTGATGAATTCTTTTGGCTTAAAAATTTTTCTTTCTTCTATCATAATTTATTATTTCTCCCTATCTTTAAGGCTTTTAAACTCTGAAACTTTTATTAGAGAATGGTAGTCCTCCTGGATAGTAAGTTCATACTCTTTCTCTCCAAATACTCTCTATAACTGCTTCTTTCTATTTTTCTGTGTTCTGAAGATTTCCCTAGCTTAACTTATAACTTATTGATTTTATTTTTTGACATCATTTTCTCATTAATCCCATATACCTGTTTTTAAAAAAATTTACATTTTAACCATCTTGTTTTAATTATAAAAGACTGTGTTTTGTCTTTCACTTAATCATTTGATTAAAGCAACTCATCATTATTGTTTTCTAAAGTATCTTGTATTTCTCTGAAAACACGGATTCAAATTCATCTGTTTTCTGAATAATCTGTTTCTTGTGATATCAAGTATTTTATGTGTTTATTCAATAGCTATCTTTTGTGAGGCATATTTCCCTCAATTATCTTAGAGATTTCTGTGTGTCGTTCATAGCCTTGGGAGTTGAATACACTTAACAGGCGTGGGTCCTTGTAGTGGTGCAGTTTATTTTTCCAAAGGTCACTTTCAAAATGTAGGTGCTGATTCTGAGAATTGCATTTGGCTGCATGTGCATTATTGGTTGACTTTAGAGTGTATAGATTTGAAGGTAGACCCAGCAGAAAATTTTAGTACATTTCTCTTGCTCGAGGTACATGTTTCTTTTCCTTTGTTGAGTGGTGGCAGTTCAGTGTTAATGGAAGCTATGTGTTGTTTCTTCTTCCCAGACTCTCACTCTCTTCCAGTAGTCTGCATTTGTCCCCAGCACAAAGAACACTTATTTTTAAAAAGTCATGTAGTTACTTTATTGTCTGTTGAAATGGTGCTTCTGGGTGCAGCTCATTATGTGTCCCCCCACCATCATTAGTGGCTGTGTATTAAGAATGCAATTTCTTTAATTAACTAATAATACTGATTGTGTTTGTTTTCTACTGATATGTAACAAATTGCCAAAAATATAGTGGCTTAAAGGAAAAACTTCCTTATTGTCTCACAGTTCTATAGGTCAGAAATTTGGGAATGGCATAGCTGAGTTCTTTGCTCAGATTCTCACAAAACTGCCATTGAGATGCTAGCTGGGGCTAGGGTCTCTTCTGAGGTTCTGGGTTGTCTGCCAAACTCATTCACAATAGTGGCACAAGTGATTTCCTAAGGTTGTAGGACTGTAGTCCTAGTCCTTTGTTGCTCATTAGCTGGGTGCTGCTTTTGGCTCCTAGAGACCATCTGTAGTCTTTTCCAGAATACTTCTCCATCTTCAAGGGGAGCAAGAGAGAATCTGCCTCAACTTGAATCCTTATCATGTTTCCAATCTCTCTGATTTCTCTTGCCTCTAACCTCTAGATTTCCTTTTAGGAAAAAAAAAAAAAGAAAAGAAAAGAAAAGAAAGAATTAATCTCATTAGATGAAGCCCCCTTAGGACAGACTCCCATTTGATTATCTCAGCTGATTAGGCATCTTAATTACATCTGCCAGAACCCCCTTTGCAGTACACTGTAACATAATTATATGAATGATATTCCTTCACATCCCATGGCTGTGCGCATACTCAAGGTTGAGTACATAAGCTAGCTATTACGGATACTAGGACTCCCCCACCACATTTAACCTTATACTTTACAGTTATAGCTCCACAGTGTCAGTGGGGGTAATGTAAGTAATTAAAGACCAAATGGATCACAACATATTTATTCTCTGAGTTATGTCAGATAAAAACAAAGTGATCGACAATGCTATGTTTTGAGTCCAACTCAAAGGAGTCAACTTTTTTTTTTGAGTTAGCCAAAATGTGACTAAGCCTCAATAAACTGTGGTGGACTTTCCTTAGTCCTCTTTGTCTTGATTTCCTTACTCTCTGATTTAACCAGAGAGAGTAGTGTGTGCGGAACCCTCGCAGGTCTTTTGCTGGTGTTCTGAGCATCACTGGGACCACAGCCTCTCTTTGACTTGATCCTAATTAGCCCTTTGTAGTCATAGGCCTGTGGCAGGGTTTAGGTTACTGTATTATCATTGCTCCTGCCTTACGGGAAATACTGTTTTCCCCTCATTACTTTCTTTTAAAAATATTCTCAAATTCTTGTTTAATTTCCCACCATTTACCTGAGACCAGAGTATAATATGTAACAAGGCTTTTATGAGAGTGTGAGTGTAAGGAAAAGGAATTACAATTGAAAGCAGCATATAACCACCTTCTAGTCCTGGCAATTCTCATAGCCCACAGGTTTTGGTTCATCCAATAAGTGCCAGTTCCCTTCAAGCATCAGGAATGCTGTTATCATCTCCATGCTTTAAAAGGAGGGGCTATTCTTTCCTCCTCCAATGTACGTTTTCCCTTTCCCTGTTACTTTCTTCCCCATGAATTGCTTCTTTCCAGGAAAGTTGGCAGTGTTAATATATCATCCTAGCATTGGGACAGAATTCAGAAACATTGCAGCATTTTAAGTAGAATTTTTTTTAAAGATTATAGTTATTTATTTGCCAGAGAAAGAGAGAGAGCACAAGCAGGGGGAGAGGCAGGCAGACAGAGAAGCAGGTTCCCTGTGGATCCTGATGTGGGGTTTGATTCCAGGACTCAGGGATCATGACCTGAGCTGAAGGCCGACTCTTAACTGACTGAGCCACCCAGGCATCCCTAAGTAGAGATTTAATATTAAAATCCAGGTTTTAGAAGATCTCTGGATGGAGTGATGTAGTGAGAGTCAGGATGTAGCTACATGTGTTTAAGATTGTAACACATCCACTGAATTTCAGAACATAGAACTTTGTTTCTGCTGCCATTACTACTGCTGATAAAATGCCTTTTAGCATTCACAAAACTGGTGGTTAGTCACAGGAATGCTGAGTTGGGCTAAACATTCTTTGTTTAAACATTCATGTCTCTGTGATGGTCCTTGCCAGAAGAAAAAAACAAAGGGAAGTTAACTATAGTTGACAAAACTCTAAGAAGGCTACCAAGATCCCAGCCCCATGTTGCACAATTCCTGTAATCCCCACCTCTTGAGTGTGAATACAACTTTTAAATATGATGGGATATCTCTCTCATGATTGTGTTATGTTATATGGCCAAATGGATTTTAGGGATATAATAAAGACCTCAATCAGTTAACTTTGAGTTAATCAAAGGAAGATTGTCCTGGGTGTGTCTAACCAAATCAGGCGCATTCTTTTTTTTTTTTTTTTTAATTTTTATTTTTTTATTATTATTATTTTTTTAATTGTTACTAAATTTTTTTTTTCCAGTGTTTCAAGATTCATTCCCCATTCCCCACACCCAGTGCTCCACGCTTTAGGTGTCGCCAGTACCCACCACCAGGCTTTCCCATCCCTCCACCCCCCTCCCTCCAAGTCCCTCAGTTTGTTTCTGTGTTCAAAATCTCTGTTGTTTCGTTTCCCTCCCTAGATTACCCTAGTTCCCATTTGCTTTCCTTCTGCCACTGTCCTCCAGTTTGCCCCTCATGCACCGCAAGTAAGGGAGACCATGCGATACTTGACTTTCTCTTCTTGGCTTATTTCACT
>PITA01011040.1:0-68741 GCA_004023965.1 Spilogale gracilis
CTGTGGGTTGCCTCTTTGTTTTGTTGACTGTTTCCTTTGCTGTACAGAAGCTTTTTATTTTGATGAAGTCCCAGAAGTTCATTTTCGCTTTTGTCTCCTTTGCCTTTGGAGACGTGTCTTGAAAGAAGTTGCTGTGGCTGATGTCAAAGAGGTTACTGCCTATGTTCTTTTCCAGGATTTTGATGGATTCCTGCCTCACATTGAGGTCTTTCATCCATTTCGAATTTGTCTTTGTGTGTGGTGTAAGAGAATGCCAACCAGAATATTTTAAAAATATGTAGCTCATAGTAAAATATTAGGATACACAGTTTCAGGTCACATTCAAAATGTTACCGTGTCTGAATTCTTTGTGATCACCTAACTCCCAAGCTGATCAAATCAGGTTAACACTCCAAGGATGAGAGGAGGAGCACAGCAAGGTAAGAGATGGAAGCCAAGGTCTGGTATTTGTTGGCTGCTTGCCCCAGAGCCCATCTCTCAACTACTTGATTGGTGGGTTTCTCATTCGTCCTTCAGGATTGTTTGGGAAATTTAAAAGCAGTGATCTGTACAATGCACACTTTAGAAAATAGAAAGTGCAAACACATTTTCTTGACATGACTGTAAAAGAAAACTTGGTGCCTACAGAAACCATAAAGGGTCCCTGAGAAGGCAAGGCTGCCTTGCATTTTTGGAGAACTTACACGATTAAAATCCTTTTCCCCACATCTCATTGGAGCCTTACTGAGTTATCTGGCAGGCAGGTATTGTCCCTATTTGACAGACAAGAACAATGACACCCAAGAGATTAAGTGTACTTTTAGCTAGGGGCAGAACTGAGTGGAGAAGGCCTGGCCCTCTGTGCAGCACTCGCTTCACGGTGCCCAGTGGGTCAACTGCCATCACAGTCAGAGCTGCGACTTGTAGAAAGAGTACAAGATGCTGAGTCGGAAGTCCTTGGGTCTAGCCCCCACCCAGTCTCTTCCTTGCAGTGAGATCTAGACGAGCTACTTATCTTCCCTGAACATCAGTTTCCTCATCTAGAAAAGAGGAATAAGAATATCTCAATGGTGGACACTCATTCATTTCCTGGAAATAATACTCAGATTTTGTCTCTAGTCCCCATCCAATGTCCATGCATTTCAGGAGGCCTCATCTCCACACCGGATTCCAGAAGTAGCCCCGTGAACCCCATCCAGGCCAATCAGGGTACAGAATTCATGAGCCTCAAAGAGATGCATGAGATGCAGGTGGCCTGGGAAGAGGCCTGCTTTCTGTTCCTATGGGCCTGGAGCTACCAGAGCCCACCATCACATACAGGCTTAAGGATGAAGCCAACACTATGAAAAGCAGAGCCAGAAGTTGTGGGAAACAGTCCTGATGATATTCTTTGTGCTTCTGATCAACAAGCCATACCTGAAGTCTGGACTTCACAGGCACATGAGCCAAAAACCTTCCTTTTTTGCTAAGCCATTTTGAGTTGGCCTTCCTGTCCCTTGAAAACTAAAAGGTCCAAAACTGATACAATCTCTTCCCAGGTTTTTTGCACTGAGTAAGTTATTGTATGTGACAGCTCCCTGCAAACAATAAAAGTCTTTTGAAAACAATAAAAATAGAGTAAAAGTAATATATTATCAACTTATTCAGGCAGCAAATAAAAGTATGAAAGTATAAGGCTAGACCACTTTTGATTTTTTATAACTCTATGATAAGGCAGAAAGGTTACTTTTGAACTTTAGTGTGATGCCCAGTGATTTTCAAGAGCATCAGCATTTTGAAATGTGACACGCTGGGGAAGGTTGAGTCACTTATAGAAAAGCAGGCCCAGCACAGCACGAACTCTGACAATGACCACAATCTTAGACCATGATGCACTGTGACCATACAGAAGCCACATGTCTTAAAATAAGGAAGAGGTCTCTTTTTCCCAAATTTCACTTCTAATATTTTCTTAAATTATTATTATTATTTTTTAAAGATTTTATTTGACAGAGAGAAACACAGCTAGAGAGGGAGAAGCATGCTTCCTGCCGAGCAGGGAGCCCAATGTGGGGCTCGATCCCGGGTCTCCAGGATCATGACCTGAGCCAAAAGCAGTCAATCAACCAACTGAGCCACCCAGGCGCCCCATTAAATTATTTTGTAATTAATAAGTCCTGGAAGTAAAAAGGGTAAAACAGGTGGGATCGAGCGGTAATGAACAATTAAAATAATGTATAGAAACTATAGATAGGTAGATAGATAGATCATCTATATTATAGACTCAAAGGAACTGAAGCAAAAAGAGGTCAAATGAAAGATGAAAGGGTATCTCATGAATTGCACTGTAAACTGAAGTCATCTTCTCCAAAGAGGGTAAGGGTGGAAGACATCTGTACTGAGACACCACAGACAAAGCAGTTAATACAGGGACTAGCGCCAAGTGGGTCCTCATGAGACACCCAAGAGGAGAACGCGACCTTCCCCACTTCAGAGATGAGGACACTGGTGCCCTATGAGGCTAAGTCATCTGTCCAGTTCCCACAGTGAGGGACAAACCTTATGCTTCACTCTGTTTCTCTGGGCCGAGTCCCTCTTCCAAGGCCTCCATCACCCTGCCTTCCTATGAAAGGACTGACCTCTAAGGGAAAGTGGAGTACAGCCTTGATGTTGCTGCCTTCATCAGTAGCAAACACTCTAGGTTTTTTTTGTTTTTAATAAAAATGTTAAAGTTTTCTTTTATTCTGAATTGATGACCCTGGAACTGTCTTGTGTATATCTAGGGAAGTACCAATAAATAGTTGCAAAGAATGTTAACCTGAAAATGAAATCAGTGAAAAAAATCAAGGAAGTTATTTTGCAGGAAGTACACATTTCACAGGGATTTTCCAGTTTACATTCACCTAACCCTTGAGAACCTAAAAATAAATGCCAAGCACCTCTAGGCCCCCACTGTCAGAGTCTCTGGTGCCCTACAAGCATGATGAAACTTAGATGCCTTAAAATATTTGTTTAGGTTTGGGACCTGTGCTTTTTTTTTTTATTTTTCTTAAAGATTTTATTTATTTATTTGACAGAAAGAAACACAGCTAGAGAGGGAACACAAGCAAGGGGAGCGAGAGAGGAAGAAACAGACTCCTACTAAGCAGAGAGCCCAATATGGGGCTTGATCCTGGGACTCTGGGATCATGACCTGAGCAGAAGGTAGACGCTTAACGACTGAGCCACCCAGGCACCCTGGGACCTGTGCTTCTTAATGATGAGGAGTTTGGTGACCAATCTGAGGACTGAATGAAGGCTATTTAACTTTGACCACAAAAATATTAAAAAAAAAATACACACACATATATTTTATTTCAGGGAGCTCATGAATTACAGGTTAATAGTGCCCAGTTTAAAAGCAGAAGGGAATTATCTGTGAAAAACAGAAACTTAATTGGAGATACCCCACCTTTAGGGTTTTCCTTATTCTAAAATACCTCCTCCCACAGAGATCTGTGGTTGAAAAATGCCAACATCTGCAGGAAGGTTGCTAGCCCTTCATTCAAGTTGATGACTTTTTTCCCCTAACATGTCCTGGGGCTCAGTGTGTGGACAGGATGGGAGAGGAGCCAGGTGGGCAAATGTGTTTCCAGCCATGCAGGTGGTAGAGCCAGCCAGAAGAGGGCCCAGGTACCCCCTGGACACCAGTGGGAACGAGACAGCCGAGCCCAAGAGAAGATATCACAGATGACTGTCTTATTTCAAAATTCTGAGTGCTCAGAGCTGGCCCTCTGCCCAGGGATGCAGAAGGAATAGCTCTTCCCATTTCTCTTGAACACAGACAGCAAGACCCCCTGTCCAAGACTCCCATCTCATGACAGTAACCGCTTCTGTGAACTAGTCTGGGAATCTCACCCCATTTAGGACACGGTTTCCTTGGGAAAATGAGTACTGAATTCTAAATCATCTGCTTACTACATGAACTTTCTAAACATAATCCACTTGCATGTCAAACTCTGTGCTATCACTGCGGGTGTTCATATGAACATAAGAGCTTTTACAGATCTGGGCCTGAGAAGTCCGTGGACTCCCAAATCCTAGGTACCTCAGAGAAGAGCCTGGGTCCTTCTTCCAAAGCCATATCTCACTGTGAGTCTACTGGCAACTGCTGAAAATGAAAGGCATTCTAGTTGTGGTCTCTACGCCCCTCCTCCTCTGGAGGTGGATAATAGAGTTCCCACTGAAGGTCATGAGCTCTTATTGCATCCTTTCTTCACCACTGACTTACGGGCTAAATGGAAGTTTATCACGTACTTTTTTGGTACCTCTCTTTTTCTAACTGCAAAATGAAGCTGGGCTGGCAAGTGGAGACAAAAAATAAAAAATGAGGGTGCTGAGTTTCTTGAGAAAATAATATGTGCAGATGGAGATTACCATTTCCAGAAGGCAGGGTAAGATATATAGCAATCTGCTTATCTGGTATCAGTGAAGTTTAAATAACTCCTCTTTGAGGAAGAATGGAAACAATAATGATAATTAATATTGGGTAAATGCTTTTGAGTCGAGAGGAAATTTTTATACTATCTCACTTGATTCTAAGTAAAACTTGGGGAGGTTTGTATAACAGGCATCACTTTTACCTCTACTTAACAAGACAGGAGACCAATACTCTGAAGAGACAAACGACTTGTCCTAGGTCGTCCAGGGAGTGAGAGAGGCAGTGGTCAAAGCCACGTCTTTTAATTTCAAGTTTGATCTCTTTTCTACTTTTCCTATTCCCTGCCCTATTTCTCCTAATTCAATCATCTATCATATAACTGGTCATCAAGGAAGATTATAGGTCTGTACTATAGAGAATAAGTACAAAGGATGAGAGAACCCAGAGACATCCTATTCTCATTTATTCTATTTAACTAGTCTAACTTAGATATGTCCTATTCCAGTTTATCCCACCTATCCTATTCTCATTCAGCAAAGGGCAGATTCCTTTTCTTTCTTTTTCTTAAGGATTTGATTCATTTATTTGAGAGAGAGAGAGAGAGAGAGAACCAGCCCAAGAGACAGCACACGTGGGATACGTGGGGGACTTGATCCCGAGACTTCAGGATTATGACCTGAGCTGAAGGCAGATGCTCAACTGAATGAGCCACCCAGGTTCCCAAAAGGGCAGGTTCTCTAGGGGTGCTGGAGACAGAGGAGCAGAAACTATCTCATTCACAATTACTGCTGGCTAATCATTGGAGAGAATCTTATTATTAGGAAAGGAGAATGAAACCTCAGGTTACTGTATCATATAGCCAAAAGATAATCTTTTTCTTTATTTACTTGAGAGAGAGAGAAAGTGTGCGCGCACACACCACTAGCAGGAGGAGGAGAGAGAGAGGGAGAGGCAGGGGGGAAAGAATCTCAAGCAGACTCTATGCTGAGTGCAGAGCACAACACGGGTCAATTCCATAACCGTGAAATCACAATCTGAGCTGAAATCACAAGTTGGACAGTCAAGCGACTGAGTCACCCAGGCACCACAAGGACAGTTGATCTTAAAAAAAAAAAAAAAAAGATGGGTATTAAGGAGGGCATGTGTTGGGATGAGCACGGGGTGTTCTACACAACTGGTGACTCTCTAAACACTACAATAAGAACTTAATGATGTACTATATGTTGGCTAACTGTAATGAAAAATAAAAAGAAATACATTAAAAAAAACCCATTTCATCTGAGAAAAATGTATCTTCTTTGTCACAGGCGAGAAACACTATTCTAGATAGACCAAACCAACCTACAATATCTCATCCCCACCACCAGCACTTTCACTGGGACATAACATCTGCCAGTCCATATTATAAGGGTGAACCCAAACAGCCCATCTGTAGGCCCTGCTGAGGGCGCAGCTCTAATCTGTTCCTCAGCTCTCTGGTGACCATGTTCTGACCCTGAACACTGGCCACAGGTGACCAGAAGAGGAGAGGACAGTCAGCCTGGGGAGGCAGGAGGCAAGATGGTGCACACCGGCTAGAAGTCCGGTTGTTACAGGGTCAAGAGGAGGGCCTGGTCCCTGGAGAAGCCTCCTGCTTGTGTGCACACCAAAAGTGAAGCCTCATTAGTACAGACAGACTGAGTACATTTATCCCTTAAATCTAAAAACTACAATTATCACAACACTGATCAATATACAGAATAAAAAATATCTCGCATTACAAACTAAAGCAAATTTCATAAAAACACAAGAAAATATAAGTAAATATAAGTATATTATATTAAATATAAGTAAATATTTGTCCAAAACCAAAACACCAAGATCATCAAAGGCATAAATCATTATGGAAACCATAAAATTGAGGACATACATGTCAATCACATAGCAATGTCATATAATTGAAAAGTAAATGATAAATTCACTAAGTTAACTTTCCTTACTGTGCAAAAAGTTTTTAAACAGTCAGGAGTTTGTGAAATACAAAAATACCAATAGAAAAATGGACACAAACACACAATTCACAAATGAATGGGTCCTGGCTAAAATAAGTGCATAGTGACCTCAGCTATCAAGTATCAAGTATGGAGGGGTACAGACTAGGTCATTAACAGAGGCTGTCTTTAGGTTGGGGGTTGTGGAAAATTTTTACTTTCTTTGTTTATATTTGGATTCTAGAGTTTCTGTACAATGAACATGGACAATTTTGGTAAGCAGTTATTAAGTAAAAAACTTTAAGTTCAGAACACTGTGGGAAATGTGAAATATGGAAACATCCTCTTCCCCTGCAAGGAACTTTTCCTAGTGCTACAGAAATCTTTGGTTAATGGTTTCCAAGTAATTTACCACTAGCATTGTTTAGGAAATCCAGAAAGATGAGAAGAATGGATTCTTAAAAAGCTTATGACACATCACGAAAAACCTAGAAAAAAAATCCATTACTTACTTAATTTTTTGATACAAAAAAAGTTCTTTTCTTGAATGATCTGATTTACAGTTAGGCAGAAGTTCCCTCATAAAACTAATTCTGTCAATAAGGGTGCAAAGTTCATGCATAGTCAAACTGTTAAGTAGTTCATTTCTTCTAAAAACAAAAGGTCTGAAATATTTGTTTCTTTATATTTCTTTTAATCTTTCCTAAAATAAAATGTACCCGCCCCCCTTTTTTAACTACAACTTTTAAATCTACAAGTGAGATTCCCTTTTGCACAAAATTATTTTACAGTTGTTATTTAGCTACATTTTCATCTGCTTCCTCGGACAGAGATTCAGTGTGAGAAAGGATTTCTGAGATCATTTGATATCCTCCCCCCTTGACTGAGATGAGGGCTGAGGCCCACAGAGGTTCAATTATGACAGCCAAGCTAAAAATAACCCCAGCTAGCATAGTTTATTGCTTCTTTAGACTCGTTTTCTTTTCAATTTTATACTCATAAACTAGCAGAATTCTTTGCCATTACACAGTAGTTTGACTCACGTGTTCACTTCAGTGCTTAAACAGTGTCTCCCGTCGGGACATGCCAGTGATCGTCCTCTGAGCCAATGCTCCAGCAAGAGCCTAGCGCATGAGGACCGGGGGACTGGGGTCAGTCTGCAGAACCGTCATGGCTACTGTCACAGCTTGGCCACAACCCCAACGGAGCAGGAGGCAGAGTACTCAAATATCTTAATTATACATCCACTTTCAGGCAGCCCTGGTATACTACATGCCATTTTTAATTTCCAAAAGAATCACAGACTTTTACAGCTTAGGTTTAAAAGTAAGAAAGTAATTTAGAATTTGGGGTTTTCTTCTGAATAGCAGAGGATCCAATCGCACCATTAAGGTGCAGAATGGATATATCTTTAAGAAAAAGGGAGGCTCTATTTGAAATACATCGTTTTTTAGGGCACCAGGGTAACCTTCTGGTAGACTACAAGCTCTTTGAAGGCAGACTACAAGCTCCACTTTCTTATTTTTTTTTTTTTTTTTGTTTCCCCAGTGCCGGCCAGAGCTCCTGGCACAGAGCCAGCATTCAGCAAATTATGTTCAAGCATGATGGTTGGAACAGATGGGAAGGCTCTCCAGAGGGTAGGAGTGCCTGTAACCAATGCTTTATGAGATAACAGCTTTGTGCTGCCCCTGAAATGTCCCAGATATATACAGAGTTCTATGTGCCCAATAAAGTTATTACTTCATAAAGTAATTACCTCGGTGATTACTGGCTGTTCACTTTAATAAAGAAATACTACAAATAATAAATAATTTTTACTTTCCCAAAAGCCCTAGAGCTTTACATCTGAGATAAAATACAGCCTCGACACAGGGACCTGGGTTTGTAAATATGCACGCAGTATCATTGAAATGGACTATAACTGAGTGCCATCAAAATTTACTTTATGCTTTTCAAGGGAGAACAAACGCTACAAAACAAAACAAAAGGTAAAAACCCTCAGAAAGACTTCCCGGCTCCATTTCTAGCAATAGGTCAAACACTGAGGCTATCAGGGCCTTGAGATTTCTTATGAGAAACTGTAGTAAGAAAAATACAGTGACTCATCTCATAATAATGCCCTTTCTTCCCAAAGCACACACCACGATTCCCACATCCCTGGCACACGGGCACTCAGTGCAGAGCTGTTGCAACACAGAGCATCCCCTGGCACCGACGCCCCTCGGCAGGCAACAGCAATGTAGACACTGGGCTAGCAGACCTCCCTGGTGCTGGGGGGAGGGCATGACGGGGTGGCACGGTGGCACCCGCTCTGCCCTCCAAGGGAGGGAGATCACTCCCTTTGCACCGCCTAATCTGGAAGAGCGGTTCTTTTGTGTAGCCACCTTTAGGAAACGGCGAGCTAAGTGCAGGCTGGCTTCCTTTGATACAGGCTGGAAGATTCCCCTTGGCCGAGCAGTTCTGAATAGGCATTCCCAGATTTCCTAACCAACTGTCATTTAGACACTGAGGTACCAAAAAGAAAAAGAAAAACGAGGAAAAAAAAAAAAGAAGAAGGAAAAGGAATCCACTACTCGAGGCACAAGTGGGGTGCCCGGGCTGTTGCTTGGCTACTGGCTTACTCCCCTATTGCTTTTGGGGTCATGGCAGACTGAGTTCAGTAAACACATATAGCTGATGTTTACTGACAAAAACACATCTCCGATACAGCTATTTAGGAAGCCAATTTCCCAGGCCTTCCCCAGTTAGACATTTATGGAGAATAACCACCAACGGAAATGAGATGGATCCTGCCCTTTGGTGAGTATCAATGTGAAGTGATAAAGAAGTCAAAGTTTTCCAGAAGTTTAAGGAATACGCACACGAGAGCCAGATATCACGGGTTTCGGGTGTTTGAAGTACATAAAGAGGAGTATGCAGGCCTTCTCTCAGACAGAAGGCAATTCTGGGAAGGAAGGGTGGTTTATGAAGTCCCAGATGGCTGAGACAGATGGGCTCTGCAGAGGTCAAATACCAATGAGGTGAGAGTTCCAAGGCACCTGCAGTGGAAGGACCATGTTTTTGGCTTGATGGGCATTTGCAGGAGGGCCCTTGGTAGGCCTGGATATTTCACCGTTTCTAGGGGACGACAAGCTTAAGGAAGTGGTGGACTGAGAGCCTGAAAGGAGAAAGGGGTGCACAGAGCCTGCGTCCAGGGAGGGAGCTGGTTGTGGAGCTACGCGTCAGCCAGCTCCCGCGTGTGTGGCTGGGAAAGTGTGCGTACTTGCAGGTGCAGTCGGAGGTGTGGGACAAGAGCAGTGGCAGAGCCAGAGACCGAGCACATCCAAAGAGAGTCACTGAAAACAATGAAAGATCCTCATGATATAAACTCTAATAGTGTTAGCGCTACAAGTCAGAACATACTGAAGGTAAGAAAACTGAACTGGCTTATGTAAAAGGCTGAGACTAGTCAACTCCTCAGAATGCAAACTTTTAACATTTAGGAAGTCCTCCAGATTACCGGATTTATATGACAGCAGCTATAGAAAACTCAGATCCCTAGAAAGACCAGTGCCCCTAAGGAGGACGATATTTCATTTGTATTGAAATGTTTTAACTCACCCTTAATAATTTAAGATATAAGAGTATTAATAATACATATCATACAAGATCTAATTTCTTCTGTATTCCATTTGAAGCAATAACACTTTCTGGTACAGTTAATTGTTGTTTTCTTAAACCACAGATCAATTTCTTCACTGCTCTGAGCATCACTTAAGTTGTATTATAGTTGTTTGCCAAAACATTACTACTTTAGTATTTATTAATTTACTAAGACAACTCTAACATCCTGGGAACATTTCAAAGAATACACTTTTAATACTTTTCACCAAATTTGCTTCATCTATGCCATTTAATTGATAGAGGAAGAAATAAGGGTCCCACTGGCTTTTCCAAAGGGCTCATCTGCTCCAAACAAAAGCTTCTCTGCTCTTTACTCTTCCTAAATCCCTATTCACCCTTCCAGTCTCTATGCATTTATTTAAGATGAGCTAAGAAGCTGGTTTTAGATCATGTGGGCCAAATTTCACATTTCATATGGATTAAAAAATAATAAACATAAGGAGTAATCTAATATTCCCATAAATTATTTTAGAAGCATAATAATGTCACACTTCATGTCCAGGTTTCGTGTCTGCTAGATTTTTTTCCTCCTTGTTAAAGTTCAAGCAATATATCCAAAAACACGAAAAAAAAAATTTTGCATAGAGGATCCTTTCAGATAGCCTGTGGACTGTGGCTGCAGCACAATACACACACACACACACACACCCTAAGTAGATTCAAGTGTATATGTTAAGCTTACAGGACAAAGCTATAAGCTACAATATTGTGGGTGAGTTTTCTGTATCTATTTATCTGCAATGAGAACTCCAATGAAACACAAATGAACCAGGACCTGATGAGGCTTGAGACTAAGCCTGAGAAAAGACACAGAAAACAAGCCCTATCAGCAATGAAACAACACACTGGGGAAAAGTACTGATTCTCATGAAAATGTCAGTGATTCACCATGGAATAAAATTCAAAAGCCGCTGACCCCAATGAACACTTCCAGTGGAAACATGTGGATTTTGCTTCATTTCACTGACTTTGTTTTATTTCATTTGAATATTATCATAAGCATCATCATAGTTTTTGTGATATGTTGCTTTCTCATGTAAAATTGACACAGAAAAGATATGTTTGACCAAACTAAATTTTCAAGGGGTCTTCAGAAAAAAAAAAAAGCAAACAAACCAAAACACATCACTTAATATTACCACGCAATAGGTAGGACATTTTTGGTCCCTTAAAACACACACTGAATGCTAGATAGCCAAATGATAACTGAAGACAGTACTTTTTTCAATTTTTACAATAAGAGCAGACTTATTTATAGAATGTTTTTGTACATACCAATTTTTCATTCTGACTTGCCAAGAGATCATGACTGAATGAAAGCTGACTTACACAGACCACAAATCTGTCAGGAAATACACGGAGCTCTGTACAAAATGAAGAAAATGAAGTTACTAAAGGCATCAAAAACCTATGAACAGAAAAATGCTTGGTCCCAGATTTTTAAGTTATGGTCATAAGCATGTATGTGTAAGACACATGCCTCTTCTGCTCGCCTTTCAGGGTTTGCAATCAGCAGGGTGGGGCACGCACAGAGCTCTGGGGAGCACTCAGGAGGTTGCAAATTGGTCCACCTGAGCCCCTGGGCCATTAGATTATATTCCATGAAACCCCCAGGCAGGGACCAGGCAGCCCTCCCCCTATGTCAGTTTGCTGTTCTTTGACCAGGAAAGCACATTTGGGAAATAGGATCAACGTTCTCTAATGAGTGTGCAGATTTATACAGGAAGAGGAAGACTAGGAGATAAAATCTGAAAATTCACCAGCATTCTTACTAATTACTTTAATTATCATCTCTTTGGTCAACTGGTCTTAGATCAGTCCCTTAAACTGGAAGGCAAATTCCCAATCTGAATCAGGCTATGAAAATAGCAGTGTCTTTACTAGGAATAATAAGGAAATAGTAAAATATGTGATAGCAAAATTGATACAATTACAGTACAGTCATACTAATCTATCATTACAACTTCTTAAAGCAAAACCACTGACTTCTGGGTGGAGAAGGCTGAAGGAATCACAGAACTGGATACCCCAACATTCAATGGAAAAGAGAATATGAAGTAGTAAATGCCATCTGTATCTTTCCTTCTCTCTTATTTGTCTGTTTATCTGTCCACATTCACTTACGCAGCTTCCAAGTATCTCTGGAGCGATGTTTAGCTGATGCTAACAGTGTATATTCTGGATGGGAAGTGAGAGTCTTCTCCCTTCTTTATACTTGGTTGTATTGCTCTAATATTTTTATAATACACATGTATCACACTGATAACACAAAGCCATTTTTCTAAAAGAGAAAACTTCCCTCTTAGGTGACCGATATTTTTAAAGAGGGATGGTATGAATCAGATAAGTGAAGCCTTTTACATACATTGTTCATTTCCAACAATGGATGACAATGTGAGGGACTGACTGAGGTAATAATGCCTCTTAGCCTGATACACTCAGGAGCCAAGTGTGAAGGTGTTGATTACAGGGACACACAACTTAAACACAGTTAACACCGTATCACCTGGCTAGGTTAAATTACACCAAAGGCCTCATGAATTGATGTTCCAGTAATAGCCGTTTTCCTACCCCTCCCCTAGACCACTGCTGTGTCCTTGGTGATCACTCTTCCCTATTCTATTTCATCCTACTCAGTGCAAGCAGGTTACCAGTTCTAAAAAACAAAAAACTTAAAAACCAAAAAAAGCAGCTCCATTTATCCTGTTCAAAACCCCACCCTGGCTCCTCAGTAGCTATCATATGACCTGCAAACTTTAAAGCCCTTCCCAGAGTGTGACCTAATCTGTCTCTCTGGTCTTATGCCCACTAGTCCTCCTCATGTAGAAATCCCCATTTCAGAAGGCCTGAATGTATTGAAACTCTGACCTTTCATGGATGTTCCATCTGGTTAGGAATCCAGGGATGGACTTTGTAAAGCCAAAAATAAATAAATAAAATAAAAGCCATTAATATCTACTCATCAATTTTTTAAAAAAGATTAGTTATTTAGTTATTTATTTGACGGAGGGGAACAGGGAGAGAGAGACAGAGTACAAGCAGGGGCAGAAGCAGAGGGAGAAGGAGAAGCAGGATCCCTGCTGAGCTGGGAGCCTGATGCGGGGCTTGATCCCAGGACCCCAAGATCATGACCTGAAATGAACACAGATGCTTAAGTGACAGAGCCACGCAGGTACCCTTATTCATTAATTGTTATAATTTCTTTAAAAAAGAAAAAAAGATTTTGTATATTTATTTGAGAGGGAGAAAGAGCACCCATGGAAGAGTGGGGGGGGGGGGCGGAGGGAAAGGGAGAGGGAGCAGCAGACTGCTGAGCGCAAAGCCTAACACAGGGCTCAATCCCAGGACCCTGATCATGTCCTGAGCCAAAGTCAGATGCTTAACCAACTGAGCCACTCAGCACCCCAATTCTTAAAATTTCTTAATGAGCTAAGTGGTAAGTAGCCTGCTTCTCACTTTCAGGAAGGAGGAACTGAGTCACAGAATTCATTAGGCTGCCTCCCACCCAAAACCATAAAACTGAAATACAACTCAGCAGATCAGAATTCAAATTCAAAATGACCAATTCTATCCAGTAATTCCCCTGATTTGTCCTTCCATTTCTTCCTCTGAAAAATAAGAATCCTAGAATGATGAATTTTGGACATTTAGGGGCCAGGTATTGCATAAACAGAAAGCAAAGTCTATATACCTTTTCTTTGCTAAGGTCATAACTGAAATTTTTACTGTTTTAATAGCTAAATAAAGTAAATATTTAGGCAATAACAATCTCTACCATACAGGGTAGCTAGCCTGCATTTTAACAGACAGGCTTATTTTACTAAGAGAATGGAACAAAGCACAAAGTCCCATTAAGAAAGTAATATATTTGAGTGACACTGAAAGTTTAAAAAGTACAGATCATTGTTAAGATTCCAAAAGCAAATCTCCACACAGTTTATTTTCAAAGTCCTTGTTTCATATCTCATATATTAAAATTATCCAAGGAAGTTCAGTTAGATTTTCTTTCCAATGTTCAGATCAGCTTGGAGAACTGTCATTAGCATCTGACTTTATTGTTGTTGGCTAGACATGTTTGACATCATTTCCCCAGTGGACTTCTTGACTTGGGGAAATGAGGAGGGAAGCTGGCCTTGTCACACACCTAAGAAAGGCTCTGACAGCTCTGGGCTGGGAAAACATTTTCTCGTGTACACACTTGTTCTGTATCCCAGGGACTTGGTGTGCACAGACAAAGATGAAGTGATTCATAGTTTAACTGCCTGTCAAATCTCTGGAAGCTCAGTGCAAGTGCTGAGATGCAGCAGGAGAGTGAAGCATAATGTGGCTCAGCTCACAGTTCTCAGAGAGGCAGTCAATCAGCGAAAATTGAAAAATAAAACAAAAACAAAAATCACAAATATTTAGAAATACTCTTAATTAGTACTTTAATTTCACAAGTAAGCTGGAATCTTCATTCCTTAATTTTCATTCCTTCTCTGTACAATAGTGCAAAATGCCTGACAACTCAAGAAATCGGTTTCTTACCAGTACTCTGTGAACCCCTGAAACAGTGAAGGCGTATCCCTCTCTTGAGGAAATAGGCCATGATTTGAAAGCCATAACCTGTAAAGTGAAAGATGACATCATTAAACTATAAACTGGTTTGCCACTAAAGCCCACAAGCCTCCCCAGCGCCTACTAATTTACACGTAGTATGTGTTCAGTAATTATTTAGCAAATGAAAGAATAAAAGGAATCAATAGAGGGATTCACTTGAAAGGAAGGGGTAAACATTACAATCAGCTCTTCTAGCCTGGCCAGAGCACCTGGCTGGGATGGTCTCCAGTCCCTGAAGTAGCTCAGTTACTTTATCTGTACAATGAATTCAACCAAGAATTCTCTACCCAGTAAGGTTATCATTCCAAATTGAAGGAGAGATTAAGAGTTTTCCAGAGAAGCAAAAGGTAAAGGATTCATCACCACTGAACTGGCCCTACAAGAAATGTTAATGGGCCTTCTTTAAGCCAAAGAGGAATGGCACTATTAATATATATTATATATTCATATATACACACATATGACTAAAAGTAAAAAAAAAAGTCTCACTGGAAAAGGAAAATACATAACAAAGGTAGTGGACAAATGCTTATAAAGCAAGCATGAAAGTTAAAAGAAAAACAATAAAATTCCCTCAAATTACAATAATTAGTTAAGGGAGGCATTAAATAAAAAGATACAAAATATGTCATCAAAAATATAAAACATGGGAGAAGGGCAATAAGGTAAAGCTTTGGAATGTATTTAAAATTAAGTTTCTATCAACCTAAAACAAACTGCTGTTTACATATATTTTATGTGACCCTCATGGTAACCACAAACGAAAAATATATATAGTAAATACACAAAAGAAAATGAGAAAGGAAGCTAAACAAAACACTATAGAAAACCATCGAACCACAAAAGAAGAAAGGAACAGAGAGGAACAACAAAAACAAGAAAATACTTTTTAAAAAATGGCAGTAAATATATAGTTATGTGTAATGTATAATTATTTTAAATGTAAATGGTTTAAAATCAGCAATCAAAAGACACACAGTGCAAAATCGATAAAAAAAAAAGACCCATCTATATGCTGCCTACAAGATATTCACTTCAGAAGAACACACAGACTGTAAGTGAAAGGTTAGAAAAAGACATTCCATGCAAATGAAAATGAAAAGAATGCTGAAGTAGCTATACTCATATCAAACAAAATAAACTTTAGAACAAAGACCATAATAAAAATCAAAAGTGGGCATTACATAAAGAGGCCAATCCAACAAGAAAATATAACATTTATAAGTATATACTCACCAAACAGGGGTGAATCAAAAATATGTAAAGGAAATATTAACAGACTTAAAGGGAGATACTAAAAGCAATACAGTAATACTAGGTCAGTATAGTACCCCACTTTCATCAATGGATAAATCATCCAGACAACAATAACTCAATATAGAAACATTGGTTTTAAACACATTAGACCAGACAGACTTAATGGATATATACAACAAAGCATTCCATCCAAAAGCAGAGACATTTTCTCAGGTATACAGGAAATGTATGCAGTTTGGATCACAAGTTGGGCCATAAAACAAGTCTCAATAATTTCAAGAAAAGCAAAATCATATCAAGCATCTCTTTCAAGAAAAATGGTATGAAGCTAAGAATCAGAAGAAGAAAATGGGAAAAAAAAATGAAAACATGAAAATTAAACAACATGCTACTGAACAACCAGTGAGTCACTGAAGAAAATAAAGGAGAAGTAAAAAAAAAAAATCCATAGACAAGTGAAAACAAAAATAGGACAAACCAAATATATGGGATGCAGCAAAAGCAGTTCTATGAGGAAAGTTTATAGCAATACAGGCCTACCTCAAGAAATAAGAAAAATCTCAAATGAACAATCTAATTTTACATCTAAAGGAATCAGGAAAGAAGACCATGCAAAGTCCAGAATTAACAAAAGAAAGAAAATAATGACCAGAAGACAAATAGAGACTACAAAGGCAATAGAAAAAAAAAAATCAATGAAATAAAGACCTGGCTCTTTGAAAAGATAAACAAAATTGACACTTAGCTAAACTAACCAAGAAAAAGAGAGACAGATAGAAAGAATTCAAATAAAATCAGAAAGAGGAGAAGTTACAACCAATACCACAGATATATAAAGATCCTAAGACTACTACAAAAAATGATACACCAAAAAATTGAACACCTGGAAGAAATAATTAAATTCCTAGAAACCTAGAATCTTTCACGACTGAGTAATAAAGAAGTACAAAATCTAAATAGACCAGTAAGGAGACTGAAATAGTAATCAGAAACCTCCCAATAACAAAAGTCTAGGACCAGATGGCTTCACTGAAGAATTCAACCGAACATTCAAATAAGATTTAACACCTAACCTTTTCAAACTCTTCCAATAATTGAAGGGGACGGAAAGTGTCCAATCACATTTTACAAGGCCAGCATTACCCTGATACCAAAATCAGACAAGGGCACCATGAAAAAAGAAAATTAAAAGCCAATATTCTTGATGAACAGAGATCAAAAAATCCACAACAAATAATAGCAAAACAAATCCAACAATACATTAAAAGAGCAATACACCATGATCAAGTGTAATTACTCCAGTGATGCCAGGATGGTCCAACATCTGCAAATCAATCTATACTGCACATCACATTAGCAAAATGAATAATAAAAATCATGATCATCTCAACAGACGTAGGGAAAAAATATGACAAAATTCAAGGTCCATTTATGATAAAAATTCTCAACAAAGTGGGTACGGAGGAAATATACTTCAATGTAGTAAAGGCCTTATATAACAACTCTATAGCTAACATCATAATGATGAAAGGCTGAAAGCTCTAAGATCAGGAATAAACCCATTCTCACCACTTTTATCCAGAACTAATATTAGATGTCCTACTCACAAATATTAAGCGAGAAAAAGAAATAAAGGGCTTAATCTAAGTTGGAAAAAAGGTAAAACTGTCGCTACTTGCAAATGATATGATACTATGTATAAAAAACTGGAACGAATCTACCAAAAACAAAACAAAACAAAACAAAGCAAAAACCTGTCAGAATAAGTGAATTTAGTCAAGTTGCAGTTACAAAACCAATACACAGAAATTTGTAGTATTTCTATACACTAATAACCAAACATTAGAAAGAAGTTTAGAAAACAATCCTATTTACAACTGCATAAAAAAATAAATTATTATTAAAAAAAACCCAAAACAACTGCATCATCAAAAGAATGAAATACCTACTAATAAATTTAACCAAGGAGGTGAATGACCTGGACATTGTAAGACAGTGAACAAGATGCAAATAAATGGCAACATATTCTGTGCTCAGACTGAAAGAATTAATATTGATAAAATGTCTATATTAGCCACGTAATCCACAGATTCAGTGTAATACCTATCAAAATTCAGTGGTATACTTCATAGACTGAAACAAATAAGTCTAAAATTTGTATAGAACCACAAAAGATTCTGAAAAGGCCAAGCAATTTTGAGAAAGAAGAACAAAGCTGGAAGATCACACTTTCTGATTTCAAACTATACTGCAAAGCTGTAGTAAATCAAAACATTATGGTATTGGTACAAAGATACACAGATCAATAAAACAGAACAGAAAGCCCAAAAATAAACCCACACATAAATGGGTAATCTATGACAAACGAGCCAAGAACATAAAATGGAAAAAGGGCAGTCTCTTCAATAATGTTAGGAAAACTGGACAAAGACATGTGAAAGATGAAACCTAGACCACTGTTTTATATTATACATAAAAATTAACTCAAAGTGCATTAAAAACTTGAATGTGAGACCTGAAACCATAAAATTCCTAGAAGAAAATATAAATGTTAAAGTCTTTGACATCAGTCTTGGCAACATCTACGTAGATCTGACACTAAAGACAAGGGAAACAAAAGTGAAAGTCAATAACCTGGACAACATCAAACTTCAAAGCTCTTAACCAGCACAGAAACCATAAAAAAATGAACAGGCAACCCACTGAGTTAGAGCAATCTTTTTTTCTTTTTTTCTTTTTCAAATTGTATATCCAATAAGAGGTTAATATCCAAAACACATACAAAATTCATATAACTCAATGACAACAACAAAACAAACAACGTGATTAAAAAATGGGCGAAGAGAGGCACCCGGGCAGCTCAGTCAGTTAAGCATCCAACTCTTGATTTCAGGTCTGGTAACAATCTCAGAAATGTGAGATCCAGTCCCATGTCAGGCTCTGCACTGGGCATGGAGTCTGCTTAAGGTTCTCTCCCTCTCCCTCTGCCCTCTCCTACCCCTCCCCCTACAGCTCCCCCTCCCTAAAAAAGGGGGGAGGGGCAGAAGAATTAAATAAACATTCCTCCAAAGAAGATATATGGATGGCTATCAGGCACATGAAAAGATGCTCAACACCACTACTTAGGCAAATGTAAATCAAAACCATAATGACCTAACATCAGGTAGAATGGTTATTTTAAAAAAGATAAGAGGGACGCCTGGGTGGCTCAATTGGTTAAGCAACTGCCTTCGGTTCAGGTCATGATCCTGGAGACCCAGGATCGAGCCCCAATCAGGCTCTCTGCTCGGCGGGAAGCCTGTTTCTCCCTTTCTCACTCCCCCTGCTTGTGTTCCCTCTCTAGCTGTGTTTCTCGCTGTCAAATAAAGTCTTAAAAAAAAAAAAGAAGAAGAAGATAAGAAATAAGTGTTGGTGAGGATGTGGAGAAAAAGGAACCTTTGTGCACTGTTAGTGAGAAGATAAATCCGTGTACCCACTATAGAAAACACAGTGGGACAACTGGATGGCTCAGTGGGTTAAGTGTCTGCCTTTGGCTCGGGTCATGATCCCAGGGTCCTGGGATTGAGTCCCATTTTGGGCTCCTTGCTCAGTGGGGAGCCTGCATCTCTCTCCGCCTGTTATTCCCCCTGCTGGTGGTCTCTCTCTCTGGCAAATAAATAAAATCTTAAAACAAAAACAAAAACACAAAAACAAAGAAAAGGAAACATAGTCGCCTCAAAATATGAAGAAGAGAACTACCATATGACCCTGATACTCTACTCTGTGGTGTTTATTCAAAGCCTGAAAATATTAATTCGAAAAGATATATGCACACCTATGATTATTGCAGCATTACTTACAATAGCAAGAAACAACCTAGATGTCCATCAATAGATGGATAAAGAGAATGTAGTACATTTATACAATGGTCTACTACTCAAAAATAAAAAAAGAATGAAATTTTGTCATTTGTGACATGACAACACAGATGGACCTTGAAGGTATTAGACTAAATGAAATAAGGCAAAGACAAATACCATATGATTTCACTCATATGTGGAATCCAAAAAACCAAACAAATGAACAAACAAAATAAAACAAAAACAAAAACTAGTGGTTACAGGGGGTTGGGGGTGGTTCGCAGGTGGTGAAAGGGTGAAGAGAGTTATCTGGGTGGTGATGAATGAGATAACTAGACCTGTGGTAATCATTTCATAATGTATATAGATGTCAAATTATAAAGATGTACATCTGAAACTTATAGTTAAAGAGAAGAGGGCATTGTCAGTGAAGTATTACATTGCCCCTAAAAATAAATAAAACTACAACTCCAACCCTATCAGAAAAAAGTCTCACAAACAAAATTTTAAGTATAGAAGCCTAGTATAAAGGAGTACATTCCATTTCCATGTGAAAATAGAAACATTACCATTCTTCTCATAGGGTAGCAACACAATTTCACAAAAAGTACCAGCATGGTTCCTTCTTCTCTCCTCTCCCCCTTCTTCCCTCCCTCCTCTCTTCCTGCCCTTCTACCTCATCTCCAGGTATAAACTACTCTGTTGATGACCTTCCTGGAAAGATTAGGGGAGTAAGTGTCCAAAGAGGGGTAAGCGTCTCCAGGTTCTAAGACAACCTCAGAGATAGCACTATATCCATGAAATTGGAAAGGCCAGGAGTTACAAGAAGTGGTCTCCAGGACCATCAGAGTCTTCAAAGTCCATGATTATAACTGTTCTGAAATACCTTTTATATTAAGAAAAAAAAAAAGCAAAGAAGTTCCACTTTTACATTCATTATCCTTCTGACTCCTCTGTAGAAAGATCCAGAACATCACTGACTATAAGATGTGTGTCTACACAAGCTACAGTTTGACAGCACAATTGCTCTAGTCATGAAGATTGTGAAATAAGAGTGACATCCATGACAGCATAATCTCCAGATTTACACATATGAAATGTATTTGTTCTAACACATTTGAAGTGGATTGCATTTTGATCACGTGCCTTTCTTTTGCATAAAATGTCAAACAGAACATGCGCACCACTGGCATTATTCTGAGTGTTTTAAAAGAAATCCTTTACTCGTTAGGTCACTGGGAGCGGAAGAGACTTCTGTATCTATTTATTTGTCCTACTTCTCTGGTGAGGGGGAATGAAGGTTCTAAGAAAGGAGTCATTAACAATTTGGAATTCAGAAATATACACAGAAAAAAATTTAGTGATTTTCAAAGTAATGCTTATAAAGTTAGTCTTCCAAAGGTGTGAACTAACAATAATAAAATGGCAGTATCTAAATCATTCTGCCTTTGCTGGTGAATCATACTTAATACTTACAGCTCTAGGTGACTAAGATTGAGATTTTCAAAAACCTCCCTGTACAAAAATCTCTAGCAACAGAATGTTGTTATTAGGAAGGGGCTAAAACTGAAGTTGACTATGAAAGCTATAGCTCTGAATTCAGGAAACACGGTGATAACTGAATTTTACTTGGGAGGCTAAAGAACAGTCTCAATATGACACCTTCCTCTACAGAATCATTCCTAAACTGGCCACTTGTCATGATTTCAATGGAAAAACCATCCCCACCTCAGCCCCACTCCCTGCCCCAGCCAGGGCATCAAGAGCAATGGCAAGTTTAACATGTAAAAGAGATTTGCACCTGCTTAATCCGAATTCCACTGGCCATAGGAAACTTTATTGTTTAAAGAGAACGTTAAGAGAGATCAAACACAAAAGATACTGTGTCAGTTCTTAATGGCAAACTAATTTTGATATATAAACAGAGAAAATCACTGCCACTGAAATACACTGACTTGAAATGCTACAGAGATGTATTTCATTTATCCACAGATAACAGGCAGTGATAAAAACTTATGCTTATCTTTGCTCTTTAATGTAATTAACTTTCCTCACCGAGTTCAGCGGGCCACTGAGATTTTGTACTTATCCAGAGCTAAAGCAAAGTTCCATTATTCTCTAAAACTAAATAGCAACTTGGCAAAGAATCCGGGAGGCCCTTTGCTTTTCCCTTCACCAGGCCTAAACTCCAAGCTTGCTAACACTCGTGTTCTAAATGCACAGAACTGGAGTAAGGAGGAGACTGGGGTTGGGGGACAAAATCGAAATCATAAAGAGAGCAACTCTTCACTTGAAAACCACCTGACAGTGGCATTCCAAGGTTCCGAGGCAACTATAAATCACATTTAAGTACCTCTGCTTTCTTGCCAGTTATTGTGGTCCTCCTAAATCTAAGAAGACTGTCATTAGACACAGGAAGAGACTGGGGTTAGGAGCAGGAAGTTATGTTGTGGAATCAGCTTTCTACCAGGAGTCTTCAGGTATGTGTATGTCTAGAAATAATTTATATTTCTGCACTGCTTAATGTCACTTGACGTCCAGTACCAGCAAGAGTCCATTTCTACCCCAGCCTCCAAGTAGCCCCCAAGGGTCTTCCATCCGGGCCTCTGGCATTCTGTAGTTTGTAGAGAGCCACTGCTCTGCTACCTTTGCACAGACCTCCCAACCTCCAGTGAGGCCCCAAATGATGATTTGTTACCACATTAACATTCTCCTGGCTCACCTGGTCATTCACCAAAGAGCATTAAGTCTTTAGGAAAAAAAGGAGGATGGGAAGAAGGGACTTAGCAATATTTGTGAGAGAAAGAGTAGCGTATGTGTTAAGGGTGAACCTGAGTTCTACTATTTTATTCCATATTTTGTCTAAGTAAACTGCTCCAAATGGCTTTATTAGAAATTCAGAGAGTTCATAAAGAGAAAGGGGATAACAACGGCAGCAAAACATCAAATGCAGGTTCAACAAATTCCATCTTGGCTTAGCAGGGCGGCAGATTAGCTTAAATAGTACCGTGCTCCAGCAAGTAATACTTTTTAAGGGAGTGGTTGTGTATTGGGGTTGTTATATTTCATAGTCCCAAGACACCGAGAACAAATATCCAACATGGAGTTTTTACTGTAAAACTATCCAGCCTCACTTGTTTTCCAGCGGGCTCATAGCCAAGGCGATGTGAACTTTCCCGAGGCTGCCAAGAGAAGTCTGTGGTAGAGCACATCACAATGCAGAGTCCTCTCCCACAGCTCTTCTGAGAGCACGTGGAGCCTGGGAAAATGCTTCTGAGTGGCCTGCTGAGCCATGAAGACTGCATGACGGGTAAGCTCGTCATAGCTGGTTTCACCCAACGCTGCATGGTTCTCCTCCAGCCAAGCCTTCTCCCAAACCACAAGGCAGCCTCAAGGTAGGAAGACCCACTTTGTCCCACAGTCTCTCTCTCCCTAAGATGACTTCTTCATTATTATCATCAACCACAAACATGAAAAATGTCAAAACAACCAGAAATGTAGAAAATGTAGTGCCCATGAACATCCAAAACTCCAACATCTAGGTTCAATAATGGTTAGCATTTTGTCATATTTCATTCATTTGACACAGAGAGAGAGAGAGAGAGAGCACTTAAGCTGTAGATAAGAGTAGAGGGAGAGAGGGCTGAGATCCCAGAGATCCCAGGACCTGGAATCACGACCTGAGCCAAAGGCAGACACTTAAACTTAGCCACCCAGATGCCCCTTGGTAAACCATTTCAAAATAAATTAGACATCATGACCCTTCACTCCTAAATCTGTGAGAACAGACTCACATACAACAAGAAGTTCTCCTGTATCACTGAGAGACTGAGATCACAACTAACCATCACATCATTGCTCCATCAAATAACCAGCCCATATTCAAATTTCTCAAACTACCCCTAAAATGTCTATCAGTGATTCTTCCCCCTTGAGTTAGAAGCCAACCAAAGATCATGCATTGCATTTGGGTATGTCTCTTACATTTTCTGTAATCGAAAATAATTTCTCCCTTTGTTTTATTTGTAACCCTAACCTTTTAAAGATATCAGGCTAGCTGTCTTACAGAGTGATGCCCTCCCAATCAGGATTTGAACTTTAAAAATAAAAATCTCACTTGCCTAAATACAAATTTTCCACCTGTATGCTCTTTTATAATGCCAGTCCTTTATTAATTTTGATAGCTTCTTTAAGTGATGCAGGAAACAACAGGTTCAAACTAATGCTGTAATTATAATTCAAAGTCTGGAACACAGACGACATGAAGATTTAGTCCTAGAGATTAATTTCAAAGAAATTAGATCTTAAATTTATAAACAGTTAAGTTTTTAGCAAAGGTAAGCAGGTAGGATAGTGGTCTCATACTTGTTTTAAGAAAGGGTACTGGTGGCAATCAGATATGCTGACCTGGAAACAGCTCCATATTGAGGACCAGTTCAGACTTGTGACTATTTCCAGTCTGAGGTCATGAGTCAGCTCTCATTCTCCATCTGAAGACTTGGTGAGATTTAGTGAGAGGGTAGGAAGGAAGGGGCTGATAGCTACCAAGTACTGACAATGTCTTCTATGCTACACTAGAGCAGGAACACATATATTCTTCATTTTACAAATGAAGAATATATTTATTTTAAAGCTATTTTGGTCAGGAAAAATGAAGTTATTACTCATTACTTCTGAAACTGTCCACTGGGAAAGTTACACCTGTACTTAACAGATGGCCAAGGGCAGACAAAGCAAAGTGTGATACCTTCATTTACAACACACAGAGAGTTTCCGGTATAAAATGGAGACTTCGGAAAAGCCCTGATGGGGCCCTTTGAAACATGTTATAAGCGGAAGTGTGATCTCCACCATGCTGGTGATGGGTGGGATTAAGCCAGGGGTCGTGCTGTGGGAACCAAAAAACAAGAGTCCTACCATAAGTTTAAGAACACACACACACAGGATCCTAGTTTAAGACCACAACTGGGAAACAATTTGGGTGGGTAAGTGGAATATTTAGTCCAGGGCTAAAAATTTAACTTATTACCCAAGACATTTAGAGACTCCAAAAAGGATCCCTTGAGATAACATTTCACGTCCTTAAATAAGGACAGTACTGGACTCTGAGTCACAATAAAGCTATGTCTATTTGATGCCAAAACAAATGGGGCAAACTAGTTAGTTCCATGAAAGAAACAAAAACCCCTATGAACAAAACTACTACTTGAGGCCAAACTTACTTAAAAAATTCTTTTTTCTACCTGTCACTTCACTGACTTTGTATGCAATACCACTGGCCACATGTGCTATTAATTTTCTTATCTATGGGTTCCACCTGAGAATGTTACCACTGAATGAGAAAGCTGCTCAGACAAAAATTAGAAGAAAACAAATTCAGAAATTATCGCTTCTGATTTCTTTCCTATACTGCCTTCCCGCTTTTTGCTTTATGAACGTACACCCATATTAGGCATGAAAACCATATATGGAACACATGTAAGCACCAATGAAATGATATTTAAAACAATGGTTCCCACAATCATAACTCCGCCAGACCATGCATAATAAATGGGGATGACAGAACTGGGTACTTATAAAACTCAAAGTTCCCTACAAATCCCTTCCCTCACCTTTAAATAACTATGCATAAAAGGAACAGATTTTTTTTTTTTTTAAATAAACCTTGTCAGTGAGGTAGCCAGTTATTTGAATGGCTAGCCATTCAAGCTGGCCCCTCTGCAACAACTTTCACACTTCCTGTTTGTAGGACAAGCTCCAGATGAAACATATCCTCTGTGGTCTTCCTGTCTTGAGGAAGGGTCCATTCCAACTCTGTGCTTCTAAGACCATGTACAATGAGAAAGAGAGCCGAGGAGCCACTGGCCTATTCTAACAGGATCGTAGAATCACAGGACAAGCAACATCATTGAAGAATCATCCAATTCACTTCCTGCTTGTTAGCCAGGACCGTATTTAAATCATATTTTAAAAACAACACCGAAACTCCAAAGAAGAAGATGCAACACCGACCCGCATGCAACTTGATTCTTCCTTTACCATTTGAATTGAGGCTGCAAGCTCAGATGCTGTAAGGGGCAGGACGGTACCGTGAAAAGGGCTGAGTGTGGGCTCTGGAAAACTGGAAAGCGCAGGCGTGGTTTATGGAAGACAGGAGCTCCGGAACTCCAGCCACAGCTGCCATGGAATTAAGGCACTGGGGTACCAGATTTTAGGCCTTTCCTAAAAAGCTGAATATCCAGATTTTTTTGTGTAATCTCCCAAAGTTTAAATTAGTACCTTACGATATACTGTGCAGTCCAAATACAGCATTTCCGAGCGCGACATCAGCTTCGCACTTACCAGTCTGCAATCTTTATAAATTCTTCAGGCTGTAGCTGATGTTCATTTACTTGTGCTCTGTTTTTGACAGAGATGGAAGAACACTGGCTGCTACCAAATGCTTGGAGATAGGTAGTCAGTTTCAATCTAGTCATTTACTCTAAGCTAAATAAACCCAGGTCCTTAACCTTGCTACACAGGACATGTTTATCCACCTTTAAATCATTTTGACACTTCTCAGTCCTGACATTAAGGATACACAACTAATAGTCTGACTCAATGTGGGGGGAAAATGAAAAGACCGCACAATTTTAGAAATCATAAATCATGTCAATGTGTGAGATCTGTATTTAAAAATCATAAAACTTACACTTACTAAAAAAGGACTTGAAAAGCCCAAGTAACATACCATGTTCTGGGCTGGAAGGGCTGTTATAAAGATGCCAATTGTCCCCACATTTATTTATTTAACAAACATGTACTAAGTGCCTATTTGGTACCAGAAAATTACAATCAGAATCACAATGAAAATATTGTCTGTGTGTGTGTGTGTGTGTGTGTGTGAGAGAGAGAGAGAGAGAGAGAGAGAGAGAGAGAGAGAGAGAGAGAGTCAGGAGGTAGTTTAGAAGTTGTCAAAAACAATTCTAAAATTAATCTAAAAGAATAAACAAATAAGAATAGTTGAGGGGCGCTTGGGTCGCTCAGTTGGTTAAGCGACTGCCTTCAGCTCAGGTCATGATCCCGGAGACCCAGGATCGAGCCCCACATCGGGCTTCCTGCTCAGCGGGAAGCCTGCTTCTCCCTCTCTCACTCCCCCTGCTGTGTTCCCTCTCTGGCTATGTTTCAAATAAATACAATCTTTAAAAAAAAAAGAAAAAAAAAGAATAGTTGAGAAAAAAAAAACTCAAAACAAAAAAAAAATTCTAATTAAAAGTGATGTATACTCAATGTGTAAAAAAAAAAACAAAACAGGATGTCTGGGTGGCTCAGTCATTAAGCGTCTGCCTTCGGCTCAGGTCATGATCCTGGAGTCCTGGGATCGAGCCCCACACTGGGCTCCCTGCTCTGCGGGAAACCTGTTTCTCCTTCTCTCACTCCTGTTGCTTGTGTTTCTCTCTGTCAAATAAATAAAAAATAACAATCTTTAAAAACAAAACAAAACAAAACTAGAGGAAAACAAAAAGGTATAAGGAGAAAGTTAAACTGCCAATAATCTGACCACTAAAAAAGTTACTTCTGTCACCTTAACTTTTGATCTCCTACAGATCATTCCTCAAGATATAAATACATATTTATTATTACTATTTTTTTTTTACAAAAAATGGAATCCCATGCTGCTTTATGACCTGATTTCTCTTTTTAAAGAACCCTCAATGAGTTTCAGTATGGTATCACCTAGGAATCCTCTTTCATTCTTTCACAATTTAATACTTAATAAAAGAGGGTTCTACTGATCTGAAGCACCAGCTCTGCCACATACAGGTCTCTTTTTCAGAGTTATTTTACTCCATTGACTTATCAGTCAATATGCACTGTATTAACTACCTGAGTTTTATTTACAGTAAACCTTAATATCTAGTAGGGCAAATTATTTTCCTGACCCTCAACACTGCTTCTAGTCTTCTTCTGGAGTATGTGGAGTTATTCCTGCTCCTTTATGCTTTCATATAGCTTTTAGTATTAGCTTGCCAATTGCATGAACAAATTCTGTTGGGAGTTTGATTAGAAAGACCCTGAATTTATAGATCTATTTGGAGACAAATGGGACTTCCTATACATCTGACCTGGCAGACCTCCCAACTATTTTTAAAATCTTTAAATTATCTATCTTTAAATTAAACTATCCTTAAAAAATATCTTTCAATAAGGTTTAAATTCTTTCTATGTAATGTTCTTGCATACTTCATTAAGTTTATTATGAGGTACTTCCTATTTTTTATTCTTGCCATCATAAACATTAAAAATTTCATTTTCAAATCATCTGCTGTTGCAATTGATGTTTGTATATTGACCTGCAGCTGAAAAACCTATTAAACCCTCTTATTAATTCTAATTATCAGTCGTCATATTTCCCTTAAGACTTTTCATGACACTTTTATTTTTATTTCCCCTTTTTTCCTCTGTATTTTTCTTCCCTGCCTTATTGTTTGGGCAGGAATCTTCTGTAAATGTTGAATACTACTGCTAGTAGGAATCATTGGGGGACTCCTGATTATAAAATGAACTTTTTTTAAAAAAGATTTTATTTATTTATTTGACAGAGAGAGAGAGAGAAAGAGCACAAGCCGGGGGGGGGGGGCAGGCAGAGGGAGAAGCAGGCGAGCAGGCTCCCTGCCGAGCAAGGAGCCAGATGCAAGACTCAATCCCAGGACCAAGGAGCCCTATGTGGCATCCAATGTGGGGCTCAAGCTGAAGGCAGACACTTAACTGACTGAGCCACGCAGACCTCCTAATTAAAAGGCACATTTTTAATGTTTCAGCACTGAGAATAGTATCTGTTACCATTTCACCTCAATTTTCATATTTATTAGCTTTCATAATAGGCACTCCATCACAGATTTGTGGCTCTATCCTTCATGACACACAGTGAAACTGCTTTCTCCTACGAAGTTTATGTAGGCTGTTTTCTATTCTATATTTTCTATTCAGCATTTGTCTGTAACAAACATTCTCCTCAAAGAAAAATAAACAAACAATCATTCCCCTCAGTACTGTCACAGACATCTGGGATTTGAATCCCATTTTTATAACAGGCTGGGTCTTTTCCAATTTTTGATGCATTCACTTAAGCAACATATAAAAACAGTAAACATTCCCAACGTTTATCATCAATCCTACCATCTTCAGTTATTAAATAAACCACTATGAAATTTAAGTAACCATCTACTAGAGTCTTTCCAATTCCCAGTCATGAGCCCACTACCCATATGTAAACCACTTGGGGAATGTGAAGTTCCAAGGCTGGGGTCTTTCTCACCTGTAACTGATCCCTGTATCCCCAGCACCCAAGAATCTGATGTAGATCTGGAGTGGGTTCCAGAAACCTGGATTCTGTTTAAAGAACTCCAGGGGATTCCATTGCATACTTGAGATTTAGAAGTCACTGCTCTAAATCTTATTTTGTTGATTTTCTGGTATGTTATAATGAACTTAGTAGCAAGAGTCTTGCTAGAGTAATGGTAGTACTTTACAGAGTTCTTGGAAGACAAAAACAAAACGCAAGTTCTGGAAGTGAATATAAGAGAGAAATTATCCTAGCTCCTTAAACACAAGTAAATAGGCCTCTAGTAGGAGTACTATAGCAACAGTGAAGAGGCATGGGGAGAAAGCTAATTTCTAAGGCACTCAAGGCCCAAACTACTGAGGCAATTTATGAGAAGCCAATGCATATTAGCTCAATTATTATCACATCTCTGGAGGATTTCAAAGAACAAGTCTCAGGCCTCCTTTGTTTTGTTTTCTCTCTAACCGCCAGATGATCTACCTTTTCACAGAAAAAACAACAACAACAAAAACCTCCAAAAAGACCACCACACAGTTCTCATTTTTTGCCTTCCCCAAGTCTTTAGAGTTCACCTAAAACATACATCATTTTGCTATGTAAAAATTAGAGGAATAGATATGCAATGACTTATGGATTGTAATTAAGATGCTAAATCAGATCTCACACAGACTCAGATTACAAAGGAACTAACAACGTATGCTATGACTCAGGTTTGATTATTTCCGAAACACTGACTTAATATTCTTACCTTAACTGCCTAAATGAGGCCAAGTTTAGAACATGTAAAGAGGGCTTTTTAATTCTGTTTTGCTTACACAGTATTTACTGATAATATAAATATCCAATGAACAAACAAAAAACACTGGTTAATAAAAAAATCATAAAACAGAACCTCCACTTTCATCATATACACGTTCTGAACACGAACAATGAGAGATATAACAAGACATGTGCTTCCAAATGAGAGGCAACAGGACTACACCCCACCTACCACAAAGAATTGTTGCATAAGAAACAACAACAACAGGGATCTGACCTCATCAAGTTTGTGGATCTAACTACCAGTTTACAGGAAATACAGGGGCTGGAAGAATATGTTAACACCACCATGCAGATGCAGCCAGCCAGCCAAACCCCAAATGTGGGAAATTCCAGAGGATACTTGACCTTGTTTCTTCAATAAGTAAACACTAAGAAAAAACTTGGGAGGGGTGTTCCCATAAGTTCAAAGAGATATTCGCCTAAGGTAATCAATCGAATGCAATGAATGTGTGGACCTGAGCAATCTTACCATAAAAGAACTGGAGAGAAATTTGAAGACAGACTATATATCTGATGACATTAAGAATATTTTTTCCTGGGGCGCCTGGGTGGCTCAGTTGGTTAAGCGACTGCCTTCGGCTCAGGTCATGATCCGGGATCTAGTCCCACATAGGGCTCCCTGCTCGGCAGGAAGCCTGCTTCTCCCTCTCTCACTCCCTCTGCTTGTGTTCCCTCTCTGGCTGTGTTTCTCTCTGTCAAATAAATAAAATCTTTAAAAAAAATTTTTTTTTAAAAAAAAGAAAAAAAAGAAAAAACAAAACACCTTATTTTTTAGAGTTGTATATATTGAATTGTTTATGTGTACAATATATGATATCCAGGATTAACTTTAAAATTGTCTGGAAGTGGGGACAGGAAAAAGCAAGTGGGGAGATAAACGAAGGTTTACTGTATAATTCTATTGATGTATGCATTTAAAATTTAAAATTGTGCACATACAAGCAGTGGGAGCAGCAGGCAGAGGGAGAAGTAGGCTCCCTGCTGAGCAAGGAGCCTGACATGGGACCCCATTCCAGGTTCCTGGGATCATAACTTGAGCTGAAGGCAGACACCCAACTGACTGAGTCACCCAGGCGTCCCACATTTTTTCTTTTAAATATCTGTGTTAACATAATCCTTCTTCCAAAGTTTCAGAACATATAGTCACAATTAAATCTTGCTTTTCTAATTTGCTAGCTTTGAAAATAACATTATATTAAAAAAAATGCTAGCTAAAACTCAAAAAAAAAAAAAAAAAAAAAGCTAGGGTGCCTGGTAGCTCAGAGGGTTAAGCCTCTGCCTTTGGCTCAGGTTCATGATCTCAGGGTCCTGGGATCAAGTCCCATATCGGGCTCTCTGCTCAGCAGGGAGGCTGCTTCTCCCTCTTTCTCTGCCTGCCTCCCTGCCTATTTGGGATCTCTCTCTCTGTCAAACAAACAAAATCTTTAAAAAAAAATGCAAAAGCATTCTTTAGTATGTTGTAAATTATAACCATAATCTTTAAAATAATTTGTAAGGAAGTAACAAAAGGCAACCTAAACAAAAATTACCTAATAGGTGACTATACTCTCATCTTCCTTGAGCCTTAAAAGTAAGCACACTATCACCCTCACAACAGAATGGTAATTTCGTTCTTGAACTGGTGGTCCAATTTGAAAACGTAATTGATTACAGATATAAATACAGGTTTAGATACAGATGCATACATTCTGCAGACTCAAGCCACATTACCAACCTCTTAAGTATGGAGTAAAAAGTTGCACCATACTTTAAAAAGACCGAGCTTCGCAGTAAAAAGACCACATGCCTAAAAGCAGAATCTGGGGAATCTGGCAGAGATAAAGGAGACCCTACTGCTAAAAACATACAGAATCTGGGTAAAACAAAAACATGCTTAAGGACATAGTGGAGCTCAAAAGAAATGGAAATCCCAAGGCAATACCAGAAATGGAGAAGGAAAGAACAGGAAATTAATGGGCTGTCGCTCTAATGGCCTCCGGAGAGGCGTCCGGTCAGATGGAGGCCGGAGAGGACTGAAGTTGTACCCTGCCTGCAGCCCAGCCCAACCACCCTGAGCAGACGCTGCTCTGTCAGGCCACGAAACCCCACTGTCTTCCGACCTGTGTATTTTTCCTTTTGTTGAATGCCTCTCTTATTGTTTCAGTGTCCCAAACCTCCCACCTTCCTGGATGTTCATCTCACAGAATCACTCTTCTTCAGGTTCTTCCTCTATTCCCTCTATTCCTAGGACCAACATTTTCACATTTTCAGCCAGCCCCTCAGCTCTCAGTCACATGAATGAAGCAGAAGTGGTTTCCAGCTACGGTTTTCCCTTCTTTTCATAGCTTTTGCTTTTTCTTTTGTTTTTACAGAAGGTTCCTATGGTAGGAGGCCTTTGCACTTGATATTTGAAATACTGGACCCTGCAGTGCTTTGGAGTCTCTGAAAGGGAGTCCCAGAGATCCCATGGAGGCCCCAGAGCAGGCTGTGAGTTTCAAAGTGATACCCACCTACGCAAGGACATCAGTACCCTTGTGTCAGGTATTTCCTTCTGTCTTGTGCCCTACACCGCCCCTCTCACTTCCTTCCTGGACCTTGTGCTCCTCACTGGTGCACTATGTTTGCTCCATCTTTTCTCAGTGGCACAGCCTCTCCACGGACTCTCTGTGGTCCTACTGAGGTTCTACAAGAAGGTGCTATCACTTCTTCGTAGGGTTTCCCTCAACACCAGCTCCAACCACACCTCCCATCATCACCACCCCCCTGACCCACCCCAAGTCTTGCTCTGTGGTTTACTCAAGCTGATGCTCCATGGGCCTGCTTTTCCCTGTCTACCTTCACCTATGCCCCTCCACTCTGCGGAGTCCCATCACTGAAACCCCTGCCCACACATCAGAGCAGGCCCTACTTCCTTCTCAGCTCTTTCTGAAAATACAGTTTTTCTAGAAAAAACTTCCCTGGGCTCAGGAAAAATAGAAAATTCCATAGAAATGAAAGAAAGGTCAACATTGTTAAACAAGTTTGAGCTGTACATCTCCATCTGGGAATTAAGTGTCAGTCACACGACGTAAACCAAATATCACACTGATAGTGAGCTGCTACTGAGGGAGCATGATGGTGGCAAACTGGAGGAGTTTCATACAAGTGAGACACTCTACACAGTAGGGATTTCACTCTTTCTAACCCTGAAACTGATCTCAGGAGAGGAGTTTCAGGGACTAGTGTGAACAGAAAATGGTTAGCTTTTTTTCATCCTGTCAAAAGCCAAGTGTTCCTCTAAAAGAAATAATCGAACCAGATCTTCCCAGTCACACTACTTGTACACTTCCCATACACGAGCACCATGTGAAGCCTTGGCCCTGAAGGACTCAACTAAGGTCAGAGGAAGAGACAGAGCTGGGAAAGGATGATGGTTACAATATAAGTGCTACAACAAAGACATGCACTGGGAGTTGGGGAGACCAAGACAAGGTATGTCTCATTAAATAAGGGAGAGTAATAAACTAAATTGGGAAGAAAGCAATCTCCAAGGAAGGGAAACATCGAAACAGTCTGGAGGCATCAAGAGAGAATGGTGGGCACCACAGGCACGTCTGTGCCAAACCACAGACAATACCTACTAGCTCCTGGGAACCCTGGGAGGTAGAGGAGGCTTAGAGTTCAGGATGCATAGAAGGACAGGGAGAGACAAGGTAGAGGGGAGAGATGGGGAGGGACAAGCAAAAGAGCTTAACTCTTGACGTGTGATCAGCTTTACAACCTAAATTAAAAGGTTTTAACAGGAGTTACTAAGACCCCTTAGCATCCCCAGTTATACTTTACAAATACTAATGACTCACTATGCGCTTCCATTAATATGAAGACCTCGACTATACTGAGGACCATATTTCTTTTCACTGATTCAGTTAAAACTGGGTGCCTGGGTGGCTCAGTTGGCTGGGAGCCTGCTTTCGGCTCAGGTCACGATCCCGGGGTCCTGGGACTGAGCCCTGTGTCAGGCTCCCCGCTCAGTGGAAAGCCTTCTTCTCCCTTTCCTTCTGTCCCTCCACCCCACTCATGCTCTCTATCTCAAATAAATAAAATCTTTTAAAAAATGGAAAATTAAAGTTGATAAATTTGTGGAAGGATTTCATCTAAAAATCCTAGAAAAAAATCTTTGGCATAATTAATAATTTATTAATTCATTACAAATAAGGTGTTTAGGGCAAAGAGGTGGCTGAGCTGGTTACATGTCTGCCTTCAGCTAATGTCACCCCAGGGTCCTGGGATCAAGCCCTGTGTCCGGCTCTCGGCTCCACGGGAAGCCTGCTTCTCCATCTGCCTGCCCCTGCTTGGGCACGCATGCTCGCTCGCTGTCAAATAGGTTAATTAATTAATTTATCTTTTTAAAAAAGAGGTATTTATAACAATTTAAAATGATGCTTACATTGACTAGGTTAAAAGAGACTCTTGATCCTGATTAGTAAATGTCAGCCTTAACCCTGTTGTAGAAAAAATAACATTTACTACAAAGCTAATTAAAATAGTTTGGTAGTGGCATAGGGACAGACATGTAGAAATAGAACCAAGAGTCCAGAAATAAAATCCTTGCATTTACTAACAATGGATTTTCAACAAGGGGGCCAAGACAATTAAATTGGGATAGAATAGTCTTTTCAACAAACAGTACTGGGACAATAGATAACTATGTGCAAAAGAATAATGCTGGAGCCTACCTCACATCACCCATAAAATTAACTCATTAACTCAAAATGGATCAAAGATGTAAAGAACCCCTGCAACTCAATAATAATAATAATAAAAAACCCTTCAATTTAAAAATGGACAAAGGATTTGAATAGACATTTCTCCAAAAAGGATAAACCAAAGGGCAAATAAGTACTTGAATAAAAGATAAACATCATTAGCCATTAGGGAAATGGATATCAAAATCACAATCAAAGCCACTTCACCAAGAATGGCTATAATCAAAATGACAGATAATAACAAGTGTTGGAAAGAATGTGGAGAAAATGGAATCCTTATCCACTTTCGGTGGGAATATAAAATGGTGCAGCTGCTTTGGAAAACAGTCTGGAAGTTCCTCAATATACTATACACAAGAATACAAAATTACTCAGAAATTCCATTCTTAGATATTTACTCATGAGAAAAACAGTCCACTCAAAAACCTACACAAATATTCAGAGTAGCAGTATTCCCAGGAGCCAAATGGTACAAACCCAAGTGTCCATCAACTGATGAATGGATAAACAAAATGTGATACATACAATGGAATATTATTCAGCAACAGAAGGAAATGAAGTACTATCGAGAAACACGGATGAACCTTAAAAACATTATGCTAAGTGAAAGCCAGTTACAAAAAACGCCAACGTATTGTAGATTCCACTTATACGAAATGTCCAGAGTAGGCAAAAATCTTCTGTAGAGACAGAATACAAATTGTGGTTACCTAGGGATGGGGGTGGAAAGGGAATTGAGGAAAAATGCAAAGTAGCTGCTAATGTGCACAGTGTTTCTTTACAGAGTGAGGAAAAGGTTCTAAAACTGGTTCTGGTGACAGCTACACAACTTTGTGAATATATAAAAACTACTGAACTGTATATATTTTAAATGAGTGAATTGTATGGTATGCAAATTATATCTCAATAAGGCTATTAGTAAACAAACAAACAAAGAATGGGATGAAATGCACCTCAAACTAAATGGACGGGAACTGTCAGTGTTCCTCCTTCTTAAGTCCCTAATCAAATACTTAGGAAGAATGATGCTTTCCTCTAAATGAAAATGTCGGAGACTTTAAAATGGGGTATATGACTGGTTGAACATACTGTCAAATTCTAAGAGGCTACACAGAAAAATATGTTCCCCACCATTTTACTAGATTTAGCAAATACCATCTACAAGCATTTGATATCTCAATTCTGTAATTTTCCAACAGTAGGCCTCCTTGACTCACTGTTATCCTAATTAAATTTCAGTGGTGTCTAGCCCATTAGAATACCATATACTACTCCAAGTCCCCAGAGTTTTTTCAGCCTCATTTTTACTTTTCTAAAATACTATGGGGGGGGGGGGTTAATAAGCTAGAACCAGGGGAAAAAGTATGAAAATGCTTCTTCATACAAGAACTGTTTATAAACTCTACCCTTTTGCTATTAACAAGTTAGTATTTTACTCTGAAATTAAGGATAAACTTACACAATGCAAAATTTTTAGTCTTCCAAAAGTTCACATTACCTTGAAAGGAAACCCAGAAGCTGTTTTATTCTCAAATATATCTTAAGAAGAAAGATTTCTTAACTGTTTCAAAAATGTTTTCTATTTAAAAGAAACCTTTACAAGTCATTCTTTAAATAATGAGAATTTCTTTTCCCTCAAGGGAATAATTTCTACTTCAGTGTTTCTAAGAATATACAGGGTTAAAACCGTGTAAAATAGATTTTCTCACAGTTGGGCGGGGGGCAAAACACCACAAATAGGAAACCAGACAGCTCGGGGGTCAAAACACTACACTTCCAGGTCAGACTTCTGGTTGCAATTAAGTAAAATTCCTGCAAATATTTGTAAGGAAATCATATTTTTGCTGTCTCCTTTCTGGCCTAGTAACTTTTTATTTTCTTTAATAGCAACTTATATTTGTGGGTATATACATATCTATATTATTTATTAAACACACACAGAAATACAAAAACATAAACACTTATATACACATAAATACCAATTTATGACCCCAGAACTGCAATTTGATCTTAGCCTCAAAGGTAAAACTAGCATCTCTTCTAGGCATTCATTTTTTATGTTTCAGATTACGTGGACCTAGTTTTGTTTTTCTTGACATAGACATGGATAATTTGGTTCTCAAGACATTGCAAAAAATAGGTTAAGCCAAGTTTCCCATTAGACTGATTGCATGGTTCATGATCAAATAGTTAAAGTAAATTTGAATCTGATTGGAGTTTAGGCTCTAAGTAATAACAGTACCGTGTTAGAACAACAAATATAAACAAGCTCCACAATTAAGTGTATCTGAGCAGTTATTAAATATGCTTCTACTCAGCTCCCTGGGAATAGCCCGGGGGTTCCACAGTGCTTCACAAATACCTACCTCCGAAATCTGTGGCGCATTCACTTAGAGACAAGAGAAGTGTCTACTCTACCAAAGGGAGCAGATACTCCCTGCCCAGTTCATAGAGGTTATTCTAGGGAGTATAAGATTACTTGGATTACAAACAACTGGAGTGGTAAACTGAAAATACTAACTACAAACAAATGCAATTTTAGATTCTCTCACTTTTGTTCCAAATAATTAGAGTAACTAGGGTGCCATGTTCGGGAATTTGAAAATGAAAGCACTCTAGTTTTTAATCAGCACCTGGGCTGTAGTCCCCACAATTCCCAGGGAATTTAGTTAGCAAATCTCAGTCCCGAAGTGTTAAACCACGGTGTCCTATCCTATATGAAGGCCTCTTCACTTGTCCTCTATACCCTTCAGAATCAAGGGGTTCTTAACAAATATTTAACCTGTTAATTACTATTTTCTCTCTCAAGATTCCTAAAGGCTATTAATATTAGCAATGTGAAACTCAATTACTACAAATTTTAAAATCTTGGCCTGTGACTGGAGAGCCTGGCCAAAGGAAAAGAATTTAAAGGGAACAGACAAGCTGGTAAATGCTCTGGGCACTTCCCAGACAGGGTAGTGCTCTAGTGTAATGTGCATAAAACTCCTGAGAAATGAACAGTACATGCCAAGGCAAATAGTTTCCACTATCCCTTGTCATCCCACACATTAAAAAATTAAATGCAACCCCTATGAGAAAAAGCCTCTGCGTTATGAGTGGTGGTGGGAGGGTGGGGAAGAGGAGCCGTCCTCATTCGTATCTGTCAAACATAGGAGACGGTGCCACTTTTTAAGAAAGCACAGCCTTACAGGAGTCCCACAGGCCTTCTACGTACCCCCCCACACGCTCCAACCCTCACGTCTCAACACCTAGGCACATACAGATGCTAAGCAGTAGCCAAGCCATTTGGACAACAGAAAGTCAGTGTCCCAAAATGCTGGGATAAAACACAATTTAAAATAAATAACACAAAATAAAACACAATTTTCACTGGGTGTACCCAGAGAATTACAGGCCTCCCATCCGGTTGTCACCATTAGAGATAATGTGACAAAAGAGATCACCAAAAGAAAGGTTTTTATCTCATCCCTATTATCAGTTGAAGACCAGTGACTTTCTCTTCCATGACTTCTCCTCCATTCCCAGCAGGGCAGGGATGCCAACCAGTTGTACCTGACCACCAAATGGGATTTGTCTTTGGAATATCTGGTAATAAATCATCAGTCTTTACAGAGCTGGTAAATGGGCAAGGCTCTCTGCTCAACAAAAAAGGTCTTCGCAGTTTCTGTTTGATGACAAAAATCTTCTTGGAATCCAAGAGTCCCAGGGGATTTAGTAGAGTTGTTCTGAATTCCCCAGTTCCAGAATATGCAGAAATGTGGGAGCACTGAGTCCGGATATCAATGTGAACAAACAGACTCAAAAGTAATACGGAGTTGCATCACCATAAGAGCTCCAACAGAACTGGCTTTGTAATTTGGAAGTAAGCAACGGCAAAATAGACTTTGTTTTATGAGGGAAAAATCATTGTCTTTCTGATGTGTGCGGTAGGAGGTTAAGGGAGAAGGGTGGGGTGGGAGAGATGGAAAGAGCTTACTCACAGGCCTGTGAGATCGATCTCACAAGGTTCATACCACCACCAACAAAGTTTTCTACGTGGTTCCAGCTGAAGCGTGACAACCTCTTGGTGTGGCAGAAAGAATCCTATAAACTCTTCTGAAGCTTTGTATATCGCTACGGGGAGGGGAAGGTTGTGTGTGTTTTAATTTCTTGCAAAACTGAAAAGTGAACAAAAGATCAGTTACTGAAACTGGCAATTTACATGACAGGTGACCGTAACAAGTGGAAATATTACCCTTCAAGGTTTAAGGATTTTGTTTTCTTTCCGTTTATTGTAATAAATGGTTAGAAAGTCTTCCCAGTTTTTGAGAATGCAAAGCATCTTGTGTTGTCAATGCTGTTTTAGCACACTTTTAGTAGACAGTATAAAAACTTTAAGTTCTGCAAACTGCCCCTTCCTAGAAAAATAATCTCTGCTACCAGAGGGCTTCTAGGTACTTGCTTTCATTACTGCCCTTTTAAGCTTCTCGTGTGGATGAAAGCCTAGAAAATGTTTTGATTGAGTACACTATGGGAAGAAATGTAAATAATAAGCAAAGCTATTTAAACACATGTGTAAAAAGAAAACACATGTTTCCACTGTGCCCTAGGACAAATCTAAGGAAACCCATTTTTATTTGTAAAGGGCTGTGAACAGAAAAAACAATGCCTAAATATGAAGAATATTTACCAGAACAGTAGATAATTGAAAATGTGTTGTGCCGTTTTGCTGTTTAAAAAAACCACACAAGGGCCAGGTTCTCCCCCTTTGGGCCGGCCGTGTCTGGCTGCGGAAGCCTGAGGAGGACCCCTCCGTGGCTGCGACGTGACGGTGGCCCAGCTCCACTGCCGCGGTGGGGGCTGAGGACAGGAGCAGAGGCTGACATTCCACAGGGACAGCTGATGGCCTTTGGGAGTGACTGCAGCAGTCGGCAGCGTTTGTCCAGGGAGGCCTTCTCAGGGTTAACAGTTATTGGACATACTCTTGTTAATGTGGACGGATGGTGTCTCATGGGCAGTCTGCACTGTCCTCTTGGAAAACGCCTGCCTGCTCATGGTGAGGAAGGGCTGCGCTCAAAGGGAAAAGTGGTTCCCTTCCAAAATTTATTTTAAATAGGAAAAGGCCCTGTTTTCAATGGGCTGGGAAAATAAATACAAACCCAAACAAACAGTACATATACAAATTTGCACTCCTGGGGCTGCCGGAGAGAAGGGCTCACAATCAGGCCTGTGTCTGAAGAGCAAAGAGAAAGCTTTCTTTGGCAGGTACCACACACTGGGCGTTGGGGAAAGGAGGGGAACAGTTCTCAGACAGAGGGAAGAATAGGAAGAACTTGCTTGTTTTGGCGATTCTCGTCTTTTTCTCCTCTGGTGTGAACACCCACTGATTTCCTAACATGGTGGTAATGTGCCCCACCACAGAATGCTGCGTGGGTGTCGATGAAGAGAGAGGAAGCCTGGTAATTCAGCCCTGAAAATTCGCAGAAGATACCTGGGAAGCCACAAAAGAATGAGCAGACGGCTACATGCACTGGCTGAAGATTTAAACTAAGATTTTAGGGGCGTGCTCAGCTTAGAAGAAAAGCCAAAAAGAAAGGCACACAGACAGAAACCACAGTACCCAGGAAAATTTAATTTATTTTATGGCATTTTCCAAAGGACTGGGTTTCTTAGATGTTCACTGCAAGAAAAAGGCTATACAAAATGGAATAATGGGCAGTAAAAAAAAAAAAAGTACTGCTCCACAAACACAAAAATGTAGTAAACCCTTACTATTTAGACAATGCACTGAGGTAAGTGCTTAGAGCTGAAAGATGAGTTCTGTTTTGGAGTCTATGTCTCCCTTTCCATCTTGTAATCAGAGAACAGGGGTCAAACAAAGATATCCATGTGGTAGTTAAAGTAGAACACTGCTCCTGGCTTTCACATGGTTAACTGAAAGACAGCTTTTTTTTTTTTTTTCATGATTAGAGGCAAGTTTTATTAAAAGAGAAAACACATTCTCTCTCTCTCTCTCTCTCTCTCTCTCTCTCTCTCTCTCTCGGTGGGGATACTGAAGCAGTAAAGCCAGACATCAGAAAGCCTCTGTATTTTCACACAGCCTCTGATACTTCCTAGCTTTGCGGCCTTGGGCAAGTTTCTGAGTTTGGTTCTCATCTTCAGATCAAGGGTTAAGAATGCCGGCTATCAAGGGCTGCCCCAAGGATCACCATGGATATGCAGGAGACACAGCACAGGGCTGGTGCCTAGCAAGCTGAAGCCCACTAACATGTAACTAGTCTGGGTAAGAATACTAACAGTCACCTAGGATAGGGAAGAGCCGGAGGGAGGGTAGGTTCAGCCAGAAGATACTGTAGCTGATCTTACACTGGAGTAGGATGTCATTTTGACTTTCTGAAAACTAAATGAGAACAACTATTTAATAATTTGTTAACTCACAGACCACTTTCACCTCTGCCTTCTGTTCAAGGAGCAAGAGACGTCACAATGAAGTGTGCCACAAAGCCTTGCCAATACACACGTGCCTGGTGAACAGAAACGACACCTCATTCCTTTATTTCTTCCAGGGCTTGTGTTCCTCCTGAGTGACGGGCTCTGCACTGGGTGCTCAATAGCACCAGAGCCCTACCCTCAATGAGAATGAAGTCCCTCTGGGATGCGAGCAATCAGCTGGAATGGCGAGTGCTGCTACTGTTGAGGGGACTGGGTACCTGTGAAAGAGCACGGGGCAGCTCCCTGACACAGAAGGTGCAGAGAATCAGATAAAGCTCCTTAGGAGAAGTGACACCTGGGCACAGGCTTGCAGAAGGAGGAGGAGCTGACCCAGCAATGGGGAAGGAGAAGAGAGCTGCAGGGAGAGGAGGGCAACATATGCAAAGGCCCAGAGGCAAAAGTATGATGTCCTGGGTCCTGTCAGTCAGTTAGGCTATAGTGACAAGCTGATAAAGGCCACAGAAGCTCTCCCAGGGTTGCCTGGCCAAAGCCACCTGGGATCCTCTTGAATGTGGCTCCCCATGGGTTCAGTTGTAGGGTTGGCAAGGTCTTAATAAGCACTGGGCAGTTGCCCTGCTCAGCATTCTTCTGAATAACCAGACTGCGTGGTGCCTGACACTGGTACTAAAATGTGTGCCACCACCATGCCCACAAGGTCACTTTCATACTTGCTCAATAAAAAGGTTGATCAGTGGGAGAGCCAGGCTCCCTCTGCTGGAATACAGATATAAGGTACATTGAGCTGTACCCCAGTCAAGCACACCTAACCTACAGGATGCCAAGAGAGCAGACAGTAAGTGTGCTGCTCTGTGTGAGAATGCCAGCCTGTGCCAAGTGATTGCCATGTATTCCCCAGAAACCTCTGCACAATGGTGGTGGTGGGGGGGGGTCAACATGGAGAGAACATTGTTTCCAGGGCTATTCCTGAACAGGTAGTCACACTGGGTATGAGGGTCAGGGAGTAAGAGACAGCTGCTGAGAAGGCTAATGACCAGGACAGACATGGTGTCTATAGACCACGAAAGCCCAAGAGTGGATGCCTCATCTGGTGACTGGGTGGCCTAAAATCTGCGGTCAACTAAGGTCCATGGCTGGCCAAGCCACTTGGTCCAAGATTACTCAGTGGTAACTTTGGGAGGAAATCTGCCAGTGGTTCAATCCACAGACATCTTTGGCTTACTGGTTAACAGATATGTCCGTAACTTCAAATAAAATGGATAGTATACTTGGGTCCTACTTAAACTGTATATTACAGGCTCAACTGTGTCTCTCCAAAACTTGTATGTTGAAATCCTAATCTCCAGCACCTCAAAATGTGACTGTATTTGGATATAGGATCTTTGAAGATGGAATTAAGTTAAAATGAGGTCATCATAGTGGGCCTACATCCAGTATGACTGGTGTCCCTATTATAAGAGGAAATCAGGACACAGATACAAATAGAAGGAAAACTATATGAAGCCACAAGAAGATGGCCACATCTACAAGCCAAGAAGAGAGGCCTCAAAATAAACCAACCCTGCTGATACCTTGAGCTTAGACTTCCCAGCCTCCAGAACTATGAGAAAACAAATTTGTTTAAGCCACCCAGTTTGTTGTATTTTCTTATGGTAGCCCCAGCAAAATCATACACTATATAATAATAAAAAAAAAAAATCCAGGTCTGGTGAACCAGGGCCTGACTTGGGCTACCTTGAAGGAGAGCCACAGACTCTTACCTAGTCCCCAGATTTGACTCAATCCTCAGAACCATATTTCCTAGGATGGACAGCCAGGTATCCCTCAAGTCAGGACCATAATGATGTGGCCCTGTTTTCTAGGGGACCTGCACAATGAGAAAAGGGGAATACCCAGAACTTCTGAGAATGACTAGACATTGGCTCTGAGATAATGCTAACCCTCAGGGTTCCTGACTACCACTGTGACCACCAGAGCATGATAAATAGAAACTTGGTTTCAATTCATCTCAAAGAGGGCCAACTACAGGTCAATGAAAATCTGTATTTGTCTTCTCAGTTGATGAGTATATTAGTTGGGATAGATTTACCCTGCAATCAACAGAACCTAAACTTGGACTCCATGTCTCATGGAGTAAGTGCTATACGGTAATGAAGGGCCAGAAAAAAGTCTCTGGAGTTCCCTCTCCCCATCAAAACCAAAAGCAGGGGTACCTAGGTGATTCTGTCCTACTCTTGATTTTTGGTCATGATCTCAGGGTCGTGATGTCGAACCATGTGTTGGGACTCCCCACTCAGTGGGGAGTCTACTGGAGATTCTCTCCCTCTGCCTCTCCCTGTGCTCGATCTCACTCTCAAAATAAATAAATCTTTTGGAAAACGAACAAACAAAAACAAACAAAAAGAAAAGCAAAACTGATCCCTGGAAAGAATTCATTCTGGGCATATCACAAAGAGTTCACTCACGTTTCTGTACCCTATAGCTCTTACTATTAAGAAATAAGCACAACCCTTGTGAGGATGTTTGCATGTTTGGCCTAAGTAATTGACCTGAAAGGGTGACAGCTTCAGTGGCCCGTTTACTAGCATATAAAAATTTGGGCCTGGTTCATCAATGGCTCTGCCCAACATGACAGTATCAGCCAGAAGTGAATGAATGCAATGATATAACTTCACTTGGGGTGGAGAAAGAAAATCTGTCCCATGAGCAGAATGTCAAAGAATACACTTTGGGTCCATTTGGCCTGTAAGGAAAGACAGCCTTATATATATACGTGTGGACGTGTGTGTGTGTGTATTCATTTATTCACTGGCAAGAACTCAAGACAGACTGGTGAACAAGGGCATATGAGGAAAATTTAAGTGGAGTGTGTGTATCTGTATCTTGTGTGAATGTTCTCCAAAAGGGTCCATCCAAGAAATTCTTGTAATGAGCTGAACAAAATGACCTGCCCATGGATGCTGGCTGGCCTCTTACCCCAGATGCCAGATTACCTGCTCACAGGGTTCATGAGCCATGTGGCCATGGTAGCAAGAAATGAATATTATGGTAGGGCTCAACAATATGGTCTTTTTTTTTAAGATTTTATTTATTTATTTGACAGAGAGAGAGATCACAAGTAGACAGAGAGAGAGGAGGAAGCAGGCTCCCCGCCGAGCAGACAGCCTGATGCGGGCCTCGATCCCAGGACCCTGAGATCATGACCTGAGCTGAAGGGAGAGGCTTTAACTCACTGAGCCACCCAGGGGCCCTCAAAACATGGTCTTAACCTCACCAACACTGAGCCCTGCCAAATACGTGTGCACGTGTGTGTGTGTGTGTGTATTCATTTAACACTGGCAAGAACTCAGAGACTGGTGGACAAGGGCATTTGAGGAAAATTTAAGTGGAGTGTGCGTATCTGTATCTTGTGTGAATGTTCTCCAAAAGGGTCCATGGCCAGTCCAAAAGGAGATGATGGGTCAGTAGTCAGCAGTGCTGGGTAGCTTATTATTCCCTCTTTCGTCACAGAGGTCTAAGACAGTAACTTCACTAGAATGGACCCTTATTCCAGAATTGAATGTATTTCTATGCCTGCCATGTTTCTGCCAACCACATCATCCATGGACTTACTGAAGGCCTCATTCACCATCACCACCACCACCGTGCTTCTGATGGTAAAAAGAAACTAATTTTACAAAGAAGCCAATACACTCATAAAATGCAATGGTCATACCAAGAAATCAAGCAAGGATCAAATGCAGCTGGCCTTACAGAGTGGTAGAAAGGTCTACTGAAGATTCTGCTGTGATACGAACAATAAGGCAGGATCTTGTGGGGCTGGGGAAAGTCCTACAAGACATACTACATGCTGTGACCAGTAGAACAATATGTGTTCCCTTGGCAAGAATTCCTGGAACCAGGGAGTGGAAGTGGGAAGTGAAGGGGAGTGGAAATGCTGGCCCATAATGGCACCACAGAGGTGGGAGGATAACAGGCTTTACCAAGTGGCACATTTCCAGTGCTAAACGTTCATGAGAACTGTGGACAACCTCATAAAGGCAGGCCCACTGCCAGCTCAAATCTCTCTGGAAAGAAGGTTTGGAGTGCCTTGCCAGGTAAAGAATCCTGATCAGCTGAGTTACTGGCTAAGGGCCAAGAAAATATGAAATAAATGTTAGATGAGGGAGGACAGAAATATCAGCTATTTATTTCAAAAGTTAGAATGGCATATTCCTCCTACACTGTCTTCCTTGCTGCACGATGTATAGATTCGTATATTAACTAAGTTACTTACTTAGTTAATATAACCTACTTAGTTAAAACAGCTTACCATTTTATTCAAGGTATGTTGGCAATAGTTAACTTCACAATGGAGTCAATAAGCTACCAAACGTGCGCTGTGAATGACTATCACTCAGAAAGCCTGGGCTGGAAGCTAGGGCGTGAGACTCTGGGTTCTCACTCTCTCACAGGAGATGCCGGGTTTATTTCCTCTGTCACTGGGAGAGCTGTGTCACTAGGCAGAAACCTGTTGTTGTTTGGAAGTTTGTAGAAGAAAGCCACCTAGAGGAAAAGTTCAGAGGCTATTTTGTAACTTGTGTCCACCCACCAAAACTTCTGACCATCTTCCCTGTGTTGAGGCAACTTCCCACATTTTAACGTCCCACTCTCTCAAGGTAAGAGCCAAACCTTCTGTCCTCCCTGGCTCACCTGCAAGTAGGTTATGGCCATGGCTCTCGTCTCAGAAGGAGCCGCCCGGTGCTGTGGCCCTGTGCCCAGCAGTCAGTCTTCTTCAGGCTGGGGCAGAGGCAGACCCTGGGTCCTGAGCAGAGACTGCAGCTGAGATGGGCCAGGTACCAAAGCTGTCCCCAGCTTGTGGCTGAGGCTGTGCTGTTCTCCCTTCAGAGCCCACCCACAGGTAAATCCTGTAAGCTATCTAGTATCAGTCTCAAGCAGAAACAAAATTAAATAAAAGATGTTAGGCAACTAAAGTTCCTGACCACGGAAGGTTTGAAGCTGGAGACTATCACTATCACAGTTTTGTTCTTGAAAGGCCACTTTGGCAGCAGAGGTATGGAGAAATCAGAAGGAATATCAGGTGGCTGGGGTAGTCATTCAAGAGTTCATTAAGAAGGTTCCCCCACCCCCAAAAAAAGAAGGTTCCCACTATTCCTTCCTTGGACAATGGGAGGGACACCTTGGGTCAATGTGTCAATGGGACAATGGCAGGGACAATAGGAAAGGAAGGGACAACGGGAAGGGACAACAGGAAAGAGGAAAAATGAAAAAAAAGGCAAGCAACCCAATATGAAGATGAGCAACAGCTATAAATAGGCAGTTAAGTCAACAGGCACATAAAAAGGTGAAAAATAAAAATCAAAGAGCAGAGTATCTCCTTTTCTGATTTTTGGCCTGTCAGGCTGGGAAAAATTAAAAACACTGGTAACACCTAGTACTGGCAAGGTTAAAGAGGAAAGTATTAAATGAGACAGAATTAACAGAAATTGACAGTTACGTTTTTTGTTGTTGTTGTTTTAAGACTTATTTCTTTATTTGAGAGAGACAGAGAGTAAGAGCACAGGGTGGGGTGGGGAGGAGGAGCAGAGGCGGAGGAAGAGAGAATCTCAAGCAGACTCCATGCCAAGTGTGTGGAGTTCAATGCAGGGCTCAGTCTCAGGACCCCGCGATCATGACCTGAGATGAAACCAGGAGTCGAACACATGACTGACTGTGCCACCCAGGTGCCCCATGACAGTTAAGTCTTTTAAAAAACTTTTTTACAACACTAATTTTTACTGAATCTATTAAAATAACATCCCAGGTGATTTAAAACAAAAAGATGAAACTATCAGCAAATGTCTGCGCTCTGCTGTTCACTGAGTTAATGAATACTCTTTGCATCCCTTTACATTGTAAGATTAAGGAAATGGCCTCAAACCCCTTTATGTTACTTGAGACTTCAGCGCAGCCAGCATCATGTGCTAAGTACCTGTACTGTGATGAGGCACATTATTTGTTATGTGCCTCTGGAAATGGAAAAAGGTATGCGAATGAGAGAAGATATCCACTTTACACAAAAGCATAAACCACTCACATTCATCCAAACCACCAACACAGTAAGGACAACTCTATCTTCAGGGAACACGAGACACAGAACTGGATACCGAGGAGGAAATAGGCAAGGCCTTACGGTTAGTGGCTTTGAAATTGCTTTTGAAAAAGGCATTTAAGTAAGATTATGGGAGCAGCTGAGAACAGGCAGTCAGATAAATGCAGAGAGATGTCTTTGGCTCTGAGGCAAGATTAAAAACATATTCAGTTTCCAGTTTTAATGATGCTATCAACACTATAAGGCGACGCTGTTACTGTGTGTGTCCACTCTGTCCCTACAGGTATGCGCGGCCTACAGCAAGATGAACCTCTCTGTGGAAAGCACCTTGTGGGGGAGACAGAAGAACGATGGTCTTCCTACCTTTTGGAAATTAACAGTTTAGGATGAGGTTAAGCACTTATAACCAGAAGCAGAGCTGTCTATGTTCTAGAGTTAAGCAGTAACGTGATCTGGAGAAGAAAAGAGGCTCTGTGGGTGGCAAAGAATCAGTCTTTGGGGGTGGAAGAAAGGCGGGTAAACACATTATAGCACAATTATAATACAATGTGACAAATGTATTAAAAGTGTCAGTGCCAGAAGAAGAGAAACTGAGGGAGACTTTGGAGAAGTAATATTTGAGGTGGATCTTTAAAGTTAAATAGGAGTTTTTCAGACAAAGGCAAAACCTGTAAATGTTAAGGCAGAGGTATCAAGAAAGCAGGCTTGTGGGAGGCAGGAAAGTGAGTAGCGGGAAGAGACAAGGCAGGATGGGGAAGTTATGGTAGGCCCTGACCTTACTAGGAAGAAGAAAGATAGAACTATGTGTATAATTTATCACCGGCACAAACAGCTATTAAGTATGTACTGCAAAGCAGGAAATATCCTCCTAGCTGGAGACACAACGGTAATAAAGAAGGCAGAAGCTGTCTTCAGGTGGCTTACATGGTTGTTGGAGAGATGCACGTTAACCAAATGGTGTTTGGGATGCTTGTGAGCCAGTAACAGGGAGACAGCTCCCCAGAATACGCTTCCCTGAGAAGTGATTCTGAGCAGAGACCAGAAGGAGCACAGGGAAAGGGTAGAGACCAGAGTTCTAACACGGGCAGAGACCCCCAAGATGAGCAGAAGAAAAGAGCTTTGGAAGAAAGGTATCAAGCTGCCATCATTGGTACAAGAAAGAAGGAAAGACTGGGGTAAGATGAGGCTGAAGAGGCGAGAGGCAGACATTCCAAGGATCTGGCTTGCACCTGGGAGCCTTGGGGAAGAGGTTCACAAGATCAGACCCGTGATACTAAGGGATGAGACAAACTGAAGTGTAAAGAGCAGGAGAGGCATTGGCCAGAGCAGACGCAAGGAATCCAGCCAGGAGGCTAGTGGGTGCCCCGGCAGGCAGGCGACGCGGGAGCAGGGACTGGTTGGTGGCAGCAGAGGAGGGGACTGGCTAAGGTATGAACATCAAAAGACATGGTCAATTAAAGGTTAACTGGTACCAGAAGTAGGAAGATAAAGAAGAGACTGCTTTCATACTAAGAGGACTTTCAAGGAAGGACACTTAGCACAACTGAGTGAACACCACAATGGCGCATTAGTATCATTAGTGCCTCCCTCCAGCCATCCACTGCACTAATCTCATTATCGGGGAGCTTAGCATTCATCCCACAAGGGGCTGCTCACTGAAGGCTCCATGAGGCAAATACAGGCTTCTCCTAGTTTGTGGTTGTGCAGTTAAATAAACCAAGTCAAAGGCAAATGACAAACTCAGGAAGATAACTTACAACATAAAACATACAAAGCACTCATATCCTTAAGGAGCTCTTACAAACTAATAAAAATATGAACATTAAAACTAAAAACATTATAAAGGAGTTGCTGTGTGCAAACATGTGTATCGTCAAGATATTCACCATACCATGGTTTATAAGAGAGAACACATTAAATCCAACCTTAATGTTCTACCAATAAATCAGAGTATGGATATTTAATGGAATACTGCACAGTCATTAAAAGTGGTGATGGGGACCCTGAAGGGCCAAAAGAATTTTTAAAAAGATTAAGAAAGTTGGAAGATTCGTATTTCCTAATTTTAAACTTATCACAAAGCTATGGTAACCAAAACAGTGTAGTACTGGCATAAAGACTGACATATGGAACAATGGATTAGAACAGACAGCCCAGAAATAAACCCTCACATTTAGATCAAAGACTTTCATTAAGGGAGCCAAGACTATTCAATGGGGGAAAGGACAGACTTTCCCACAAATGGCGCTGGGACATCTAAATATCCATATGCAAAAGAATGAAGCTGAGCCCCTTCCTTCAAATTAACTCAAAATGAATCAAAGACCTATTTAAAAGGAGCTAAATCTAGAAAACTCTTAGAAGGAAAAATAAGAAAAGCTTCGTGACTTTGGATTCAGTAAAGATTTCTTGGATATATAGTATCAAGCACAGGCAGCAAAATAATTCTGATGTAGCCAAAAGATAAATTCCTCAAAAATATTAACTAAATAAAATAAAAATAAACAAATTGGTAATTATCATATGATCCAGCAATTCTACTTCTAAGCACATACCCAAAGAAGTGAAAGCAGAGATTCAAAGAGATATTTGAACATGAATATTCATAGCAACATTATTTACAATAGCCAAGTGGTAGAAACAATCCAACTATCCTATGACAGATGAACAAATAAACAAAATGTGTGTGTGTGTCTGAATATTATTCAGCTTTAAAAAGAAAGAAAATTCTGATAAATGCTGTAATAGAGATACCTTTGAGAACATTAGGCTAAGTGAAATAAGCCAGGCACAAAAGGACAAATACTGTATGATTCCATTACATGAGGTACCTCAAGCAGTAAATCAGAAAGCAGAATAGTGGTTAGTTTAACAGGTAAAGAGTTCTAGTTTGGGACAGCAAAAAGTTCTGGGAATAGAAAGTGACAGTGACTGCACAACAATTTGAATGTACTTAATGCCACTAAACTATACACTTGAAAATGGTCACACTGGTTAATTTTTTATGTATAGTTTACCACATTAAAACAATTTTAGAAAAATGGTGATGTATATGTTTTAAAGGATTTCTATAATCATGTTAGATGAAAAAAAAATAGGTTATAAAATTCTATGTATAGGGAGGGGCACCAGGGGGGCTCAGTCAGTTAAGCATGGGACTCTTGGTTTCAGCTCAGGTTGTGATCACAGAGTCGTGGGATCAAGCCCTACGCTGGGCTCTGAGCTCAGCAGAGAGTCCACTGGGGATTCTCTCTCCTCTCTCGCTACCCCTCCCTCCCCAGCTCACACATGTGCACTCTTGCTCTCAAATAAATCTTTTTTTTTTTAAATTGTATGTACAGAAAGATCACTTTTCTGTTTAAAAACAAAACTTGTTATAAATTCATTCATTCATTCACTCATTTCGTGCAAATAAAAACAAACTTCTTGTCCACATGAGCCCAAGAAAGACTTTGATTTTCATCTTGGGGCCAGAACAACACACAACCCATCTTCCTTAACTGAGAGAGGCTGGGAAACTGAGTACATTGTATTTTTCACTCAGCAGCAGAGAAAGCCAGGGAAAGCTTAGTTGAGAATCAGTACTGACCATGCCACCTCCACACCAGAAAGAGAGGTCTGAGAACCTTCTCTGTTTCTTTTCCTTTTGTACCAGTTAGAAAATAAGACTAGCCAGGTCTGCTGGGGTACAAAGGATACAAGCTCCTCTGGCTTTTCTCAAGCTTTATCCTACTACTAAGTGAAATACCAGAAAGCGTCATCTAATACAATATTGTTTGGACTGAAAATTCCATTTGTTTGAGACTTTCAGTTCAGGTTAATCTGTCTGCCTATTTATCAGCGGTGCCCAGGTGAACACCATAGATGAAGTATGCCTTCAGAGCAGGTTACTTAACACAATTCTTTTCCTAAGGGAGTGCTGCATTAGCATAACCTAGTTCATGGCTGTCCAGTGCTGCCCTCTGAGAATTAACACAAGGCTGACCTTATTTGTACCATAAAAAGTGCTATGAAACATTGATTTAAAGTTCAAAACAATTAACACAACAGTGACAGAGTGGAAAGAACAGTGGGCTAGGAGTCAGAACAGCTGGGTATGGGGGTTAGGTTCTGCCACTTGGCACCCAGGTACGCTTTCCTTCAACAAGTCACTGAATCCGTGTATCCGGCACTGGGCTCAATACGGAGGAGGGGAACGTGCAAGGGAAGATGCCAAATAAACAAGATCATCTCTATCCTCAAAAAGACAATCTTTTATTTGGGTGAGCCCATAATCTTGTAGATCCTCAGCTTCATCACCTACAACTCAGATATCACCATTCTCAAAGTGCCCTTGACGTTTTGGGTCAGATAATGCCTTGTTGTGGGGGGCTTGTCTTGTGCATTGTAGGATATTTAGTGGCAGCCTTGGCTTCCAATCCCTAGATGCCAGTAGTTCCCCACCACCCTCCTCACTCACCCTATGACAACCCATTGTCCCCTGGGACACATCCCCCCCAGCTGAGAACCTCTGAAATTGGATGACATATATTAAAGTATTTAAAAAACATAAGCCCCAAATCAAGTCAGCATTAATGTAAATCTATCGGTAAGACTACGTGTCAAAAAAAAAAAAAATCCTGTAAAGTATTTACAGTTTCCTTAGGAATGTTTTATTTTCTATTTTTATGTATTTTGCCTACCATTAAAAGCCCTCCAGGGCTTTTTGGTTCATTTTCTTTACCCAAACAAAGTATCTTCATTAGAACATACTTTTTAAATATATCACGGTACTAGCATGACAGTCAGAGTCAAACATAATTGCCATCTTTATAAAGCAGAAATTTTATCCAAAATCAAAGTACTTGGTGCCTACCTTTTAAGGTCAAGGGACTGGATCTTGTGAATTCTGTATTTGATGGCTTATGCTGTTTACGAACTTCCAAGTACTCCTTAACTCTTGAATCAATGGTTTCTCTTAACAGTAAACAGACTTCCTAAAGTTGAAAAACGAGTTTTCTCATTTAACACAGAGTTTTCTCATATAGTTTTCTCATGTAACGCAATGCCAAGAGTCAACATCATGCATATTAAAAAGTCAACAATGAACATTCCATTTTGTTTTACTTAACTGTGAAAGCTGAAAAGAATGCTACCTGTGCTCAAGGGTAACATCCCCCAGATTCAAGTTTGCCACTGAGGTTTGTTCAAAACCATGATGGTGGCTTACTGTGACCTGAGAATTCATTTCATTTCCCTCTGCCTCAGTTTCACATTTCTAAAAGGAAGATAAAAACAGTAAAGTGCCTGTATGGCTAGGCAAGATCAAGGATGGCAGCCACCCCCACCCCCAACAGTTTCAGTGGACTGTTGTCATGTGGGGATACCAGGGGCAGGGGGCCCCCTAAAAAACCAACCTAACAGACCAAAAAAACAAAAAACAAAAAAACAAAAAATCACTTTCTTTTTTTAAAAGATTTTATTTATTTATTTGACAGAGAGAAACAGCCTGAGAGGGAACACAAGCAGAGGGAGTGAGAGATGGAGAAGCAGGCTTCCCACAGAGCAGGGAGCCCGACTCGGGGCTCGATCCTGGGACTCCGGAATTATGACCTGAACTGAAGGCAGACACTTAACGACTGAGACACCCAGGCACCCCAACAACACTTTTTTTAACCTAAACAACACCATTCACTAGTTTTTGGCATCAGGTTTAGAAATCTACTGAAGAAGGAACAGTACTAAGTGATGGGCGTTGGAACTAGAAAGCAGTTACGTGATTTTCTTCCACACTCTTGTTGATGATCCTGTATATGCCCATTTGTTTTTGTGAAAACTGTACTATATCCACCAATTAATGGTGAAGATATTTAACTTCTCCTATTTCTCTAAAGCAGATTAATATTTATTAGGCAACAGAAACACGTGCTTTTAATTCAATGTCAACATACCATACCACTAGCAAATTTCTAGAGCTGTCTATTGTTTTATGTATAAGCATTACTTATGAAAAGAAAAACATGGGACGCCTGGGTGGCTCAGTTGGTTGAGCAACTGCCTTCGGCTCAGGTCATGATCCCGGAGACCCGGGATCGAGTCCCACATCGGGCTCCCTGCTTGGCAGGAAGCCTGCTTCTCCCTCTCTCACTCCCCCTGCTTGTGTTCCCTCTCTCGCTGTGTTTCTCGCTGTCAAATAAATAAAATCTTAAAAAAAAAAAAAAAAGAAAAGAAAAACAAAACTCTCAAAGCCTACCACACAATAGGAAGAAAACTGTCCACCAGAGACATGTAGCCAATGCAGGGAAAGAGAAAAATGGCACACAAATCTAAATTTCTTAATTTAGATTAAGAAACTGGTGTGTAAGTACTGATAATTCTGGTCCAAATCCCAGCCTCTTCAGAAGGCTCAGAGTTGCTGAGGTCAACTCAAACCTGTTTCACTGGTTTCTTCAAGGCCATCTCAGGTTGATCTCTTAGAAGCTTCATAAATTAAAACAAGAACAAAATTCTGAGTAGGTCTGAAGGGCAATGATCGCCAAACTTGTTTTTTATTGCTAATATGTACACTCCTCAAGAGTACTGAAAATCCTTGATTTAATTCACAAACATGATCTACATAAAATCTGGTCTCCTCTCTCCTGCTCTCATTTTGCTGCCCAAAGATGCAGTGCCTTGTGGAATACAGAGCTATCCGTTTACAGTTGAGCGTTTTGGCATTGTTCACACAACAGAAAGGCAGCCTTGCCTCATACTGTTGTTTTAACAATTAAAGAATTTTGCTTCACATGCAGGGTTCAACTATGACTGAGCTAGAAAATATGTGAAAGACATACATGGAAACAGAGATTGTTAAAATTTGGCCATAAATGCCCTATAAGGCTAGAACTAAAAATAGTACGACAAAAATAAAACAAAGGCCCATACAACACAAACTTTCTCCCTATAGTTACGGGGCTTTCCTTCCATGAGTCAGGTTTGACGAATGGAAGGTAGACCATGTGCAGTGTGGTCAGGATACCCTAGGAACTGACCACACCACCCTTAGTGAAGCATTCTCTTCAGAACCAGAGCAATGTAAGAAAAGACGAATTCCCAGCTACACCAGAGGGGCACATAAGAAGACCACGTAGAAATGGATGAGGAAGAGGACAGAGATATATATATCCAGTATCTCTAGGCTAACAGGGGCTCACACTTGATTCCTCAAGTTTACAAATAAAAGAGTTCGAGTTTGCCTGTTTGGGTACAAAGACTACTTGTGCTGGACTCAAAATAAACTTGGGTTTAATACATGCAATTAGTTCCTTTTTCTGAAAAGGAACTGGACATTCTTAAGACTTTCACTACATAAAGTGACTACTAAAATGCAATCAAACTGATTGCTTGTGAAATCCCAATCACAAAATGATCTAATAATAAAAAAAAGATGAAAGCACTGACACTGAATACAGGCTAGAGTCATATCCTTTTCTTGACTAGCTTTCCTCCTTTCTCCGTCTCTCCTTCTCTCAGAGCAATTTTCCCCCCCTCAAAGCAATTTTAATGTCAGTGAACAAGCTTTAAAGGAACAACTTCAAGTATAAGCAGCAAACCATCTGCTCTGCTTTGAGAGGGAAGCTCAGCGTGCTGGCGGAATTGGCCCTCCCGCAGCCAACACTGCCGCCGAGCCCTGCAGGCCCAGTCGTGCACCGAGCACCTTCGCTAAGTCATGCCTTGCTGCCCGGACATGGTACTAGGTGGAGCAGCAGCAGCTATGTGTGGCACCCTGGAAAAATCTAGTCTCATGCTCTGGCTAGGAGGTGATTCACATATTCATAGCTTTATTTTAAAGCCTTCCAAATCAACTGACTCTTGGCAAAACTGACTACCTATCAACAAGAAAGGGCTAAGGCTGAGGTGGTAAAGCTGGGAGAGAACAGAAGAAAAGGTGGGCCCGAAACAGTGGATTCTAGAATGCTGTTTAATGTCAGTCAAGTCAGAAGACTTTGGGGTGAGGTCCCCTCAGGTGAGCATTAGTCACTCTGGGGAATTGAGTGTTGCTAAGCCAAATTTGGAATTCCATGGAGTTGAGCTGTAGCAGGAGATGCCAGCTTACTAAATATTAAGTCCTGAAGAGGATGATCCATTTATTTAACCTGAGCGATAAATTCCATTATACCGAATCTTGTGCCTGCCTTCTCTCAGCCGCTGTCTGCTAGATACCCAGCGCAATATTGCCCAGCCAAGTCTTGATTTTATTAGTATCCTGTGATTGAAAATGTATTACTTATAAATATTCTTTGAGGGAGTTTTGTTTTCTAGTAGTCTTCAAAAGTTGACTAAAAACAGTCACCACAGTAAAGGTTTTCTGTTTTTGGTTTTGGGTTTTTTTTTTTTTTTTGCTTTGTTTTGTTGTCGCTATTGCTAGATTCTTTTCCATATACTACCTTTTCAATAAAACTTATTTTTACTTCTCACTCTAAACAGCTGTTATGAGGATCACGGAGGACACAAAGTGCTATACTATTCTGAAAGTTGTGTGGAAGCCACTGCCTCGCTATCGCTCTTCCTGCTCTCTAGTACAGGGACATGCAGAAGGAAGCAGAACACGTGAGGAGAGCGAGCCACACTCTCCAACATTCTGCCACGGGCGCTCTGCGGTGGGGTCATGGCAACTGACAGCTAAGAGTGACTCAGAGGCAGGTAAGGAGACTAACGCCCAGGGAGATGGAACATCAGGCTCCCAGCCCCATAGGCATCCAGCCATCCACCTCTCTGGCTGACCATAATGAGAAGGAATACAGTCAAACATCTCCACGCTTGCCGTCAAAGACTCCTGTTAATAGAAGTATGGTATAAGACTAAAGTGCGGGCGATGGGAAATTTAAGAATTAAAGAAGACTTTGGGCACCTGGGTGCCTCAGTGGGTTAAGCCTCTGCCTTCGCTCAGGTCATGATCTCAAGGTCCTGGGATCGAGCCCTGCATTGGGCTCTTCTGCTCAGCAGGGAGGCTGCTGCCCCCCCCCCCCGCCTGCTTCTCTTGCCTACTTGTGATCTCTCTGTGTCAAATAAATAAATAAAAACTAAAAAAAAAAAAGAATTAAGGAAGAATTTGATTTCAAGGTGTAAAACATCAGCCTTGTTTATATCCCATAGCTGTTTCAAGGGCTCAGTCTGTCCTTTACAATCAGTTAGATTAAAATCTCCGCTTGCCTGGAACCCTCAACTTTACTGTCGTCTTCTAACTATAATGAGCCCTTCCCCAAAACAAAGAGGGAGAAAATTTCTGGTTTAATATAGTTTATGAAATATATAGATGTGTCACTTTCTCAGGGAAAAAGAAGCAAGTACATGTCTGTCATTGGGAATATAACAACCATTTCTCAAGGGTTAAATATCATTCATTATTCTTTGCCCATTGATGAAAATGAAAGCTAGAAAGAGTTACTATTGCCTCTAGCAGCAGCCACTTGGATTTCAACAGTGAAAAGTTTTGTGGTACCTCTTTCTTCTGTTCAGAAAACCAGCTGGTATCTTTGTTTGATCCTTGTGGCAGTATGTGAAGATCCACCAGGACAGCAAAATTCCCACACTAAAAAGACATTAATGGCAGAGTTAGCTCACGCCCAGCAAACAATGAGAGAAAAATCTCACAAATTCCTATGTGGTTGCTCATGATGAAATGGCAACAAAGTTCCCTAGTGGACAGAAACCTTCATATGGGACAGGCCTACGCATCATAAACCTACTCGTTTTTGCAAGTTTAATATTTAGGGTAGAAAGGCTAAGGAGAAATATAATTTTAATCATGATAGTAAAGACAAAATATCTATCTCTGGGCCACGCCTTGAAAGAAGATTGCTCAAGACATCCAGTGGCAGCTGGAAGACTACAGGACATTGAAAGAAGTCAAGTAAGTCAGTCCTGGGTAGACTCCAGAAAAGAAGGGTTCTGCGGATAGTCAGGGAAAGTCTTTCTTCTAAGTAGGAAAGAGCGGATCTAAGCGACTGCATTTTTAGACAGACAAAAGGAATAGCTGAGACACCACATCTCAGAATAGAAATGGAAGTGAGGACAAAGAAAAAGAACCAAGGAGAGGAGGGGAGATGCCGAATGACAGTTATCAAAACTAAATTAGTCTCATTAAAATATGCATAAAACTGTCAAAATCCTGCTTCCTGCCTCTGTACAATAGGACAGTCAATAACCATGTGTCGCCACTGAGCACATGAAATGTGGCTACTGTGATTGAGAAGCTAAATTTTAAACTGTATTTAACTTTAATTTCAACAGCCATATGTGGCTAGCTGCTCTGTGGCACAGCTTAGACCCTGTAAAATGTAGCCTTATAAATCCACACACCTTATAAGTAATTTCTGAAAATCTCTAGATAACTGTGGATGAGCTAACTCAGAAAGGAAGAGAAGACCAAGACTGCAGGCTGGGGATGGTCTCCAAGGCCTAAAGGGTCAGTGATGGCCCGTAGGAAAATGGTACTATTGCACCTCTTTGGCTAATTTTTTTTTTCCTTTTTAAGTTCTCTGCTATAATTCAATAGTGAAAGGAAACTATTTTCAACTAACGACCTGAGAATATCAAACATAAATATATTAAGAAGATAAAACTTGACATTTACACCATACCATACAAAAAAATTAATCTGGGATGGATGAGAGACCACCACATAAAACACAAAACTGTTTTGCGAAACTTAGAATAGAAAAAAATTTCTTAGGACCCAGAAAGCATAAAATACAGCAGAAAAATATTAAGTTGAACTCTGTCAAAATTGAAAACCCCTGCTTATTAATAAAATGAGTATGTATGTGATAGGCTGAAAGAAAATACTCATAAATGCATATATCTGACATAAAGAACTGGTATCCAAAATAAAGAACTCTACAAGTCAGTATTTAAAAAACAAACAACCCAAACTCGAATAGGTAACTTCACAAGATAAACAAACAGCTAATAACACATGAAAAAGTGTTCAACATCAGTCATCAGATAAATGCAAATTAAAACCACTAAGAGATACAACCCCATATCTACCAGAACAACTAAAATTAAAAAGACTGACACACCAAATGTTGATAGGATGTGCAGCAACCCAAACTTTCATACATCGCTAGTGGAAATGTAAAATGGCTCGACCACGTTGGCAAACAGTCAGTTTCCTACAGTTAAACCTACATTTAATTTACTGACTAAGCCAACAATTCCACCTTAGGTGTTTACCAAGAGATAAAAACATGTGAACAGAAAGACTTGTACGCAAATGATCATCGAAGTTTATTCATAATAGCTAAGACAGAAAACAACCCAAGTTCATCAAAAGGAGAATAAACAAGGCGTGGTACATTCACTCAGTGGAATGCTCCTCACAAGACTACTGATACACTCAACATGGACAGATCTCCATCTTACCATCTTACGTTGAGCAAAAGAAACCAGGCTAAAAGAATACATGTTGTATGATTCCACTTATATAAAGTTCTAGAACAGCAAAACTAAATTTGTGGTCAAAGAAATCAGATAGTGGGGCATCTAGATGGCTCAGTCAGTGACCCTAGGTCCTGGTACTGAGTCCCACATGGGGATTCCTGCTTAGTGGGGAGCCTGCCTCTCCCTCTCTGCCCGCCACTCTCCCTGCTTGTGTTCTCGTTCTCTCTCTTTCTCTCTCTCTCTCTGTCAAATAAATAAATAAATAAATAAATCTTTAAAAAAAAGAAAGACAAAGTAATCAGACAATGATTACCTAAGGAAGAACTGAATGAGAACAGGCACAGAAGAACTTTGTGTGGTGATGGGAATGTTCCGTATCTTGGTGATACTTACTGAAGATCAGTTCATTTCAGTGTATATCAATTACACATCACTAATAAATAATTTTTTAAAGCTATAAAAGCACATTTATATTTATTGACAGTTACATAAAATGTATTATGTCCCTAAAAAAATATGGGTATTTTGGGGAAGACCAAAGTGAAGTTCACCAGGTTAAAAATCATGAAATATGGTGAAAGAGGGTCTCCTAAGAGGTCAAGCAGTGCAGTGTAACCCATTGAACTGTGGTATACTGTGTTATAACCTGCATTTTATTTTAAAGAAAGAGAATCAAAGGGAATATCTGAATAGAATAAAAAATACCAGTATGTCACATGGTAAGGCCAAGTCTTATTTTGTGAAACTTATGTATGAGTATAATGCGTTATGATGTAAAGCCCATTTCTTACTGCAGATTTGGGGTTAAGACTATCTGAGAATCACACTCAAATATACTGTTATTTTAAGTTTCTTCAAAATGCTGATCACAGATTTAACCTTTAAGGAGTATGCTGCCACCAGGTGGAGGTCATATGCCACAACTACATGATCTTAGCTAGGGGTTATTAACCTTTTGTGTGCCATGGACCTTTCTGGGCAGCTGTGAAGCTGATGACATCTGCTCAGGGTAGTGTTTTTAAGTGCATGAAATACAATGCATAGGACTAAAAAAAAATCCAATTTGACTGAAGTATGATTATCCAAATTAAAAAAAATGTGTGTGATTTAGTAATGCATGTACTTGTTTTTTAAGGCACCGGCTCTTCTCTAATAACTACCATAAGTAGAAAGCTGTGGTAAGCATAAATGATAACTTCATATATGTGCCACAATTTTAATATAATATGAAACGAGGTCTGATTCTAATAATGACATATACTGTGAATACTACTATTTTAAATACTTATGGGGCACCTAGGTAGCTCGGTCAGTTAAGTGCCCGACCCTTGGTCACGACCTCAAGGTTGTGAGATCGAGCCGCAGGTCGGGCTCCACGCTCAGCACAGAGTCTGCTTGGGATTCTCTCTCTCCGTCTCCTGCCTCTCCTCCAGCTGGCGCATTCACTCAATGTCTCTAAAAGAAACAAATCTTTAAAATAAATAAATAAGTACTTAACTTAAAACACAAAAATAAATCCATTAGAATTTGGTTAAAATAAAGATGTCAGTTTGTTCCAATCCAAGTCCGCTGACCCTGTGAATTCTATCACAGACCTGCTGAGGCTCCACGTGCAGGACAAGAGTTCTCCGAAGCAATAGGCTGTGCCTTACACACATCCTCCTGGGTTTCCTGCAAGTGTTCAATCCTGACTCCTCAAATCAAGTTTTCTATCTCCTTTTCTCCATTAGCAAAAATATCTTTTAAAACAGTTTTTAGAAAAAGTGATGCTTGAACAATCTGAATCAATAGTATATAATAGTAGCTTTCTACAGAATTAAATCGCAAGGTCCAGTTTGGTCTTTTCTCATCATTTCGTAACTATGATCACAACTAACTTAGTGTAAGTTTGATTATAAACAGATTGATTAGAATGTCTTTTTTTTTTTTTTTTTTTTTTTTTTTTTTTTTTTTTTTTTAACTAAACCATGGACTCTTATTCTGGTGTTCAAACTTTCCTGGATTTCAGCCAGACTCCACCACCGGGCACATGTGCAGTCCCCCGCCCTCTCTCCGCCCCCCAACAGCAGGCTTCTCCCTCTGCTTCCAGCCATTCTGAGTTCTCCAGCAAGACCTCTCCCACCCTAACCAGCAGGACTTGCCTTTCTCAAGTTCCCTGATCTCAAAACGTTGCTGCTTTGCTCCCATGAGCGAACAGACGTCACTGCTGCCAGAAGTCCAGCCTTCACTTCTTAATTGGGTCATTTCATCTCAGCAGGTAAACTGTCTAGCTCTCTTCAGAAAGGAGGAACACACAACCATCGCTTCTTTCTCAGGCCAGAGCTGCATTTTACACAGGACAAGTCATCTCTTTAACAGATCCAAGACTGGGTTGTGAGTCAACAAGCCAGGGTCTGATCCAGCTTCCAGCCCCCTCCACCCAGAGGTTTCAGCCAAAAGCCTGGGAGTCAACTCTAACTTCTCCCTTTTCTTAGCCCTCCACAATCAGTCACTTCTTCTTTTTTTTTTTTTTTAATAAAGCTGGGTTTTTGTAAAGATTTTATTTATTTATTTATTTGTTTGTTTGTTTATTTATTTGACAGAGAGATCACAAGTAAGCAGAGAGGCAGGCAGAGAGGGAGGAGGAAGCCAGCTCCCTGCCGTGCAGAGAGCCTGATGAGGGCCTCGATCCCAGGACCCTGAGATCATGACCTGAAGTGAAGGCAGAGGCAGAGAGCCTGATGAGGGCCTCGATCCCAGGACCCTGAGATCATGACCTGAAGTGAAGGCAGAGGCTTTAACCCACTAAGCAAACCAGGGTCCCGCCCAATCAGTCACTTCTTAAAGAGCTAAACACACCCCTGTCTCTTGTTCTGCAGATCCTATCATCTCCCAGTTGGAATATTAGGGCTGCCTCTCTTGGTGTCTCATGAACTCTCAATGCCCCCATCAGAGCAATCTCTAACAGACGTGCTGTTTCTGCCCTCTGCTTCTAATACACCTCAATGCTCCTGTGTTTAGTGAACTTTTATGCATCCTGGAACCCTAGCAAGGGCATGGACATTCCCGTGGAGCTTTTCTTAACAGTATGCCACCTTCTCCTCTGATCAGGCATATGTGTCACAGCCTTATTTATTCCTGTACTAACTGGCCGGTGTATGAAGGGGCCACCCCTGCTAGGCTGTTAGCTCCCTGATGTAGACAGACAGGATCCCAATCTCAACTCCACACTGCAGCAATCAGTACAGGACCAGATCACAAGTGCTTAAAATTGTGTGTGTGTGTGATTCTGTGTATGTCTGTGTGTGTCTGTGTAGACAGCTTTAATCTTCAGGGAGAAGATCCTGGCCTTGCCCTCCGGCATCCAGGCCACGACTGCTCTGCCTGAAGAGTCTTTCTCAAGGGGAAGGAAAACAGGGCAAGTGCTTAATATTGAACAGAAGGAAGAAAGGAATGAATGAACAAAGACAAGATAAATAGGCTCTCGATTTTGGGCAAACCATAGCCTTATCTGCTAAGTGAGGGTGCCCATTCTGGGGACAAGGCTGTTGCAATTCAGCCCAGGACACTGATGTATTATAGAACAACTTTCTCCCTCCTTATTCTAGAGTGGCAAAAACTACACCATCACCAGTGGCAATCAGACATTTTCTATAGTTTGAAAAAAGGGACTAATAAAAGGATCCTACAATTACTTTGCCCTAAACTCTCTGCCAGGGGTGGAAGAGCTTAGCTTCCACTTTTACCTTAAGTGTAAAATAAAGGTGGAAATGCTAACATGTCTCATACATGTAGGTATCTCGGAAACAGGCTCAGAATGGTGATACCTGTGTACATTCTCTCTCTCTCTCTCTCTCTCTCTCTCTCATGCACTCATTCCTTTGACACCTGCTGACTTTTGTAGGGACACTGGACAGAACTTGAGGCAGCAACAGAGCACTACAGTAAGTATAACTACAGCATACACCCAAGGACCAGAGGTGGCCAAGCCACAACTCTGCCAGAGGGAGGCCAGGGCTGAGGGGCATGACCTCTCAGGTAAGTCCTAAACTGGAGGGCAAGCAGTGGAGAAAGAAAAATAAACAGCATCCACCCAGGGAAAGAGGTTTGAATAGCATGGCGTGCTCTGGGGACAAAAGAGTCGGGTAAGCAGAAACATGGCAACGTCAGCAGATGAGGCCAACAGGGCAGGAAGGTTCCACAGGGCAGGCCAAGGGGAAACACGAAGACCTGCTGGCTGGAGAGCTCTCTCAAGGTAGGAGTCTGGTGCATGCACTGGCAGGGAGAAATCATGAAACCAGGTGGACAGATTTAAAGCCACCCCCAAAACCCAAGGAAGAGATAATGAAAGGTGGGGTGCCTGGGTAGCTCAAATGGTTAAGCGTCTGCCTTCGGCTCAGGTCATGATCCCACAGTCCTGGGATCGAGTCCCGCATCGAGCTCCCTGCTCAGTGGCGAACCTGCCTCTCCCTTTCCCTCTGCCTCTCCTGCTCATGTTCTCTCTGTGTCTCTGTCTTAAAGGAATAAATAAAATCTTTAAAAAAAGAGAGAGAATGGAAGGTGATGGGTAAAGACGAAGGGGTACATTTGAGAGAAACTCAAAAGAGAAAGAAGAAGATGTGATTGGGTGTAGGAGGAGGAAGAGCAAAGATGATGCTCTAGGCATGTGAGTAGCGTCACCCATGCCCCTGGGGCTGTCCCCAGGCAGCTCATCCAGATGGGTTCACTGTCAGTGGCATTCTATCCTCACCTGCCACCAAGGATTTAAGGCAGGTTGGATTAACAAGGCAAAGACTAAAAATAGAGGAAATAAGAAAAAACAAGTTTGCAGAAATATAAAATGAAACCAATGGTAAGTCTGCCCAACATTCCCACCATGGTCATAGGTCTCTGTAACATTTGGCTCTGAGTTTGCTAGTTTCCGATGGAAAAAAAAAGAAAAGCCAATTGAAGTCCATAAGATGAGAATGAATCACCTGAGGATAACTTGATTATTCCTAAATATCACATCTAGAAAGACATTTCTCCCAAAGGTTTTCATGAAAAAACAAAAACAAAAACAAAAAAACACAACAACATGGAAATTCTCTTCCTGGAGTATCAACTTTACTAAAAGGCTTTAAGGAACATACTAAATATTTTCATATCAAAATAAACTACACATCTGTTACAACATGGAATTAAAACGCCATGTGGTTTTTGAAGAAAAGGTAGTTTACAGAACACCTATGTTCTAGGCATTATGCCAAGCTTTACCTACAGTATTCAATGTAATCCTCCCCACTAACCTATGAAAGGACACAACTGATATTCACATTTTATAGATAAAGAAGTGGAAGCTGAGAAGGCAAGGACTGGTCCAATATGACAGAGTCTGTAAGTGACAGACCCAGGAATCATATCCAAATCTCTTAGACTCCAAAGTCCACTGCCATGCACTACTTTGAAGGACTTGCTTCCAGAAGTCATGTGGAGGACATGTAAGGCTGTCTGAACTGGACTGGGAGCCGCCCCACTGTACCTATTCCCTCCAGGGTGAGCGCCGGTAGCCATGTCTATTCATTAGTGCCAGGGGACTGAACCAAGGGTTCTGCACAGAGTCATTCAGCCCCCCTTCCCTGAGCAGAGTGACTCACTCCATCCTGGAAGCGAGACACTAAGAGTTCAGATGTTGAGGCTGCCAAAGTGGGATGCCGTCTTGGATTAGAGGCAAAGCCCCACTGCAGAAGGACTGGGGCAGGAGGGCTAGTTCAGTAGAAGGCAGAAGGAAAAGAGGAAGGGAAAGAATGAAGCAGAGCATCAGGGCAGCAAATCAGTGAAGGTCGGGGGTGGGGGGCAGGAACAGTGGTCCCAGGACAGTAACAATCCTTATCTGGAGTTAAAGCAGAGGAAAAGTTGACACAAATCTTTTGTTGATTTAAGCCCCTTGGCCTGCTCCTCATTACAATACTCACCCAAGAAATCCAAGCTTGGAGTTTACATTCAAGAAAAGCAGGTGGCATACCTTTACGATGGCATATACGATAAACCAGCAGTTAGGTCAGGGAAGGAGAGAATAAAGAGTCATACATTGGAATAATGTTTCCTTAATCTAACTGCAAAAACTCGAGGGTGAACAATCTGGCAAGAACAAGAGCTAAGATTAATGAATCTTAGCATTTTTATTGTGTGCCAGATACTCTGTGAAGCCCTTCCTGCATGTTACTACATTTGACTCTCATGACAACCCAGAGAGTCATAATCGATTATCAGTCAGTGTTCTGGAAACACCGAGAAACCAAAGAGCTCTGCTCTCTTTCACCTGTAGAAGATCCCTGGTGATCACGGTTGGGTTTTGTTTGGCGTGGTGCCTTGCCAACCTGGCAATGCTTGTGAGGCCAGGTAGAAGGAACACTATTATATTCGTAACAGAGAAAGACACAGCCCGAATTCAAGATCACAGCACACAGGGAAGGAGTGGAGGAAGCCCTTGGATGACAAACAGGAGAAGGGCCTCGCATAGGAAATCCGAGGCCATGAATCTCTTCTGATGATGGCCCAGTTTTGGAGAGGTGTGCTGCCTCCCCTCTCAGGGCGTCAGTTTCCCCCTACGTAAGTGATGGGCCACAGCTAGATCTCCTTCGAGGTGCCTTCCACCCTAGCATCCTACCTCCCGGTTGTGTTTCGTTTTACCACCTTTGTTTGGATTCTACTTGCACACATTTGCCCTGCTGTGTAGGTTAGGAAAGAGCCGCACCGAGTCTGGCACATGGACTCGTCCCACCTCAGTTTGCTATAGGCCACGCAAGCACAGTAAGAACAATCTTGGCAACCAATGAGTCCTTCCGCTGAGCATTCTCTGACACCTTTCAGGCAGGAATAAGCTCCTGTTTGCTGCCACAGCGCTTCCTTCATGATTCCGTTGTGAAACCACCATGGGCTGTAAACACAGGGCTGCACACAACATCCCCCATGGGCTGCCCGTGGGGAGGAGCTGCCTTCTGTTAGCCTGGGGCTGTCACTGCCTCACACTGGGTCTGGCACCGAGAGGACACTGAAGAGTGTCTGTTAAATGAATTTAAAAAAAGAATGCATCATTGATAAAAAATTACTTAAATGTCTGCCTTGTTCTCTGTGTAGGAGGGAATACCTCCCGCTTACCTGTTCGCTGTCCTCAGAGTAATACCACAGAGTCAATCTCATGGCTTAGAACTAAGGTGGCCTCATTTATGAACAGAATAGTGTCACTCCAGAAAATAGGCTGTGATGCCCACCTCTCCGTGCCACACAATTATTTTCCCACCTTCCAATCAGGCATGACAATCCGCAAAACCCTGGCTAACGGTGTGAATTCAAACCCCATAAAGGGAACACGTGTGGAGCCTTCCTTGGTGGCAAACAGATGACTAGTCCCGTGAGCTCAAGTTTTACTGGCTGACGGAGATGCAGGGGAGGAGGTGACCTGTCTCAAGTGAAAAGGAATCAGAAAGGGGGGCAGTTTCTCTCTCTCCTGTTCAGTGTCTGTGGTGGGACTTCTGGCTACAGGTCAGCGATGTACACCTTTCCACTCATTTGTTTGTTTTTCTTAACAGATTTATTGTTATGGATGGGGAGGCAAGTCACAAAGGAATGAGAAAGAACACGGAGAAGCAGAGCTAATGGGTTTGATGACAAGGAGGAAAAACAGAGTAAGTAAATTGTCTCTGGTCTCCTACTAAGAGTTTGGGGGTTTTAGCCTAGAGTACTCACACAGTGGGGCTCACAGACTTCCCGGGTAAGATTTGGGAAGAGAAGTAAAGCTCTGCTGGGAATAAAGCAAAGGCCAACTAAAGTAATATATATTAAAAAATGATGCTTAAATTTAACATATGCCACTGGAACCTTTAACTAGCATTCGGGGCTATATCGCAGACTCTAAAACCCACCGTGGCGGGAAGAGTGCAGTTAGGAATAAGCCCTCAGCCACTCTTTTGAAAGGTAAGGACTGACTTTATTTCTTTAGACACAGTCCCTGATGATTTTCAAGAAATTATTCTTTCACATGTAACTGGCAGGCCACTATTGCTCAGGGGACTGGCCTGCGTTGTGCGCAGAGCACGTGCGGCAATAAGGAGCACAATGACTTGGGGGTAGGCTAGACCTGACTTTAAACTCCCACTCTGCACCTCAATCCTCCCAGAGCAGAGGAAGCGTCTGCAGTGTGAAATGGGGACAGCGATGAAAACACCTTATGGTGGTGTCTGAACATGAAATGAGGGCACGCAGGTGCAAAGCTCCAGCACAGCGCCAGCCCTACGGAGAGATCAATGGGTAGTTTGGGGGTTTTCCCCACTCCCAAGGGAGAATTTGCTTCAAATTCCAGAGCATATTAAATGAACTCTGAATTGTCAGTTCTATAAGATTTACAAACAGATAGGGCGAAGGTTTCCACCTATTTCTACTAAGAGCTAATAAATGCCTCATAATTCTTTTGTTCAGTTTTACTCTGGCCACACACTGCTTCTTAGAAGAAGAGCAGATGGCTTGTAATCACAGCAGATTACAAAGTAAAAAGATGAACTCTTCTCTCACATATTTCTGCAACAGAGAATGTGAAACGAAAAGATAACCTGAAAGAAATTATGTGCTTGTCAACAGGGAACTTGTCTTGAGAGAGTCTTAAGTGGCTGGAAAGACAAGCAACATTCACAGCAACATGTTCAGGACCAATGGCGGCCAAGCACTTAGCAATCTGAAAATGGAATCTGACAAACAACAGGGCTGTCAGTCCCCACAAATTCCCCTCACAACTTTAACCAGCATTATGTGTTATCAAGAAACTCTGGAATGTGGATTTGGTTTTAAACTCTCTAAAAATTAACATCTGAGAAAATATTCCTTCATATCCCTGAAGAATCTTGACATTCTTCAACATCAAGAAGGATAAAGGCACTGCAGCCTATAAGTTAAAGAAATCTGCAACCAATTATAAATAAATAAAATCAGAATGAGAAAAGATAAACTCTGTAAATATTCCTCTAGTGATCAATGCCTACAATTCGTGGATTGTTCAAAAGGGTGGTCAATCTTGGAGAAAAATTTCTTGAAAGAGGAAGAGATAGATGGTACAATTTTCTGACTTCCTTGGTATGGGGGACAAAGAGTTTTTGATGAATACTCTGGTGAATCTGGGTGACTTAGAGGAATCTATTTAGTTGGTTAAATGTAAAATAATGTAAGGAATCCTCCACATCAATATGTTTTCTCTGGAGTCTTTTAATCTACTTTCAAATATAACAAAAGACTTCCCAGATAAAGCTATGGCAGGCACTCTCTGCTCAATCTAGTTGTCATCTAATTTTTTGTATTAATATTGTGTACATTTTGTTGACAAAGGGGGCTACATTGGCTCTTCTAAACTGGGTCAGGGTAAATAGTGCTTCGGAAGGCAACTTAAAGAGGCCAAAGATAAGGCTACATGTAACCTTTACAGGAGGGCACAAAGAATTGAAGTATATGCCCGCAAACCAAAACACAAGCTCAGAGAGAGAACTTCCTAAGAACTATGGCACGTGACACGCTTCCACCTCAGCACAGCTCAGGCTTACCAGAGCCTCAGAGAGACCCAACCAAGTGAAATCCAAGCCTCATCTCTGCCCTTGGCCGTACTTATTCTGCTGGTTCTGCCAGTTCAGGAAAGCAATCTGTGTGCACATCCCTAAGGATATTTACCCACTGGAATCTAGATAGACAGCCCTGGCTCTCAAAGTACCAGCAGCATCAGAATCTCCTGGAGCTTATCTGCTATGCAAATTCAGACCTAGCCAATTAGGAATTTGGGGGATGCCCTGTGTTTTATAAACAAGTTTGCCAGGTGATTCTGGTGCATGATCAAGTTTAAGAACCACTTGTAGGTTGTCGTGTCTCCTTGAAGACCATCTGTGGCATTCTCAGTACAATACAGGAAACTTTTAAAGGTTACAATAAAAAGGAAGGAAAAAAAATCTGATCAGGCTTCACCATATAAAACAATGGAAGGTGGAAACACACCAGAATTGTGAAAATATTACAATTCTAAAACTCACAAAAAAAATCACAGTTTTGAGAAGATATTTGCAAATGACACTACAGACAAAGGGCTGGTATCCAAGATCTATAAAGAACTACTCAAACTCAACACCCAAAAAGAAGATGAACACATCAAAAAATGGGCAAGAGACATGAAGAGGCACTTCTCCGAAGAAGATATACAAACGGCCAACAGACACATGAAAAAATGTTCAGCGTCACTAGCTATCAGG